>JAYKAV010000800.1:704301-832834 GCA_035582835.1 Phoebastria nigripes | reverse complement strand
GGGGTTGCCCCGACTCAGGTGCAGGACCTTGCACTTGGCCTTGTTGAACCTCATGAGGTTCACACGGGCCCACTTCTCGAGCTTGTCCAGGTCCCTCTGGATGGCATCCCRTCCCTCAGGYGYGTCRACCGCACCACTCAGCTTGGTGTCATCAACATACGCATAACATCAGTTTTGGCAAATCAACTATAAAAAACTTTCTAGTCTGAAACTCTGTACATAAAATTTCAGATACAGAATATTTTTTGTGCCAATGTTTATCCTTTTCTATTCCATTTGCTTTAGTTCACTTTAACCCTTATTTGGCACTACATGCAGCTCAACAAAACAAAATTACTCTCTCCCCCAAACACAGAGCTGCTGGAATAATACAGGCAGAATTAGCRAGAAAAATGTGTAGACTCATAGAATCATAGAGTGGTTTGGGTTGAAGGGACCTTTAAAGATCATCTAGTCCAATYCCCCTGCCATGGGCAGGGATATCTTTCACTAGATCAGGTTGCTCAAAGCCCCATCCAAATTGGCCTTGAACACTTCCAATGACGGGGCATCCACAACTTCTCTGGGCACCTTGCTCCAGTGTCTTACCACCCTCATCACAAAAAATTTCTTTCTTATGTCCGGTCTAAACCTACMCTCTTTYAGTTTAAAACCGTTACTCCTTGTCCTGTCACTACGGACCTTTTCAAAAAGTCTGTCTCCATCTTTCTTATAAGCCCCCTTTAAGTACTGAAAGGCCGCAATAAGGTCTCCCCGAAGCCTCCTCTTCTCCAGGCTGAACAACCCCAACTCTCTCAGCCTTTCTTCATAGCAGAGGMGTTCCATCCCCCTGATCATTTTCGTGGCCCTCCTCTGCCCTAACAGGTCCGTGTCTTTCTTGTGCTGAGGGCTCCAGCGCTGGACACAGTACTGCAGGTGGGGTCTCACCAGAGCAGAGTAGAGGCSCAGAATCACCTCCCTYGACCTGCTGGCCACGCTGCTTTTGATGCAGCCCAGGACACAATTGGCTTTCTGGGCTATGAGTGCACTTTAAYGGCTCATGTCCAATTTTTCATCAACCAGTATCCCCCATCCTTCTCTGCAGGGCTGCTCTCAATCCATTCATCTCCCAGTCTGTACTGGTTTTGGGGATTGCCCTGACCCAGGTGCAGGACCTTGCACTTGGGACTTCTTGAACTTCATGAGGTTTGCACAGGCCCCACTCCTCAAGCCTGTCAAGGTCCCTCTGGATGGCATCCCTTCCCTCAAGCGAATCAACTGCACCACTCAGCTTGKTGTCATCTGCAAACTTGCTGAGGGTGCACTTGATCCCTCATGTCTATGTCAATTGTCTATGTCATTGATGAAGACATTAAATASTATTTGTCCCAGTATGGACCCTTGAGGGGGTACCACTCACCACTGGGGACACCACTCGTTACTGATTTCCACTTGGACATTGAGCCATTGACTGTAACTCTTTGGACACAGCCATCCAGCCAATTGCTTACCCATCTAACAGTCCATCCATCAAAACCATTTCTCTCCAATTTAGAGGTAAGAATGCTGGGGGAGACCGTATCAAAGGCTTTACAGAAGTCCAGGTAACTACACCTAGGCAGTACCAAGAAATACTAGTCCTGTGCTTACCGTTATGACCCACCCCAATAATAAATAACAGAGGGATACGGACAACTGCCCATGAGTTTACTATTAATGTGAATCTCATTACATATTATCCTTACAACTCCCCAAATAGTATTTAATGTGTTTACCTTCCTAACACTACTGAAGATATTATACATTTTTCAGAGTTTAAAGATACAGGAAGATTAAGACCTGTTTTTTAATAGAGGGCCTGAGTGCAATCTCTTCCCCCCCATCCTTTCCTGCGGTCTTAGCTGCCTGTGTTCAGGCACAGCTGCATAACCTGGGATCAGGCTGCTATGAAAACAGCTATGCTGTCAGAAAGCCCTCTGGGACACCCCATCTGGGGCTGCCACCCTTGGCAGGAGCTGCATTTCAGCTCAGACCTCTGCGTTTGGTCCTTGCTAGGACTGTGATGTAGGCATGCCAGTGCCCAGCCTTCTGCCTCACGTCCTCACCTTGCTTACAGGACTTCCCAACTTTTTCTTGGACTGGTCCTATGGCCACAGACCAGTCTGTATGGATATGGTGGGTCCTTGGCAGTTAACACACTGCCTGGCCTCGCTGTATCCTGCCTTGCTCATGATGCTGTCTGCTACTAGCTTAAAGGGATGAATTAAGGTATTTCTCAAGATATGGATTCAATCCCTGCCCTACTGGTCACTTCAGTGGAAAAAATGGACAGATCACAAAACTCTTCTGCTTAAAGAGCATCTGTGATTTTTGGGGCACTTGGACCCAAATCCTCAGAGATATGCAGAAGCTTAACTCCCAGTGTTTTCAGTTGAGTTATGCCCTTAGAAAAGCCTGACCTATGTGAACTGCCCAAGCTCAGGTGTTCAGCCTATTTCAGAGTGAGAACTTCAAACTGAATCTCCCAAGTCATAACCCCCTGATGTAGCCACCGGACTTCCCTGTCTTTAAAAATGAAAGATTATCTTGATGTGCGTCTCGAAATGTTCAGTTTAGTTTGCTTGTTAAACACTACGACTGTCAAATTAAATTTTTAAAAACAATGATGTGAGATGAATCATAGCCTCCTAGTTACAGACAATGACCCTTTGTGCTCCGATTAGCTAGATGCCTACTCACTTTCTGATAGGGTATCTGTTTTGGAAGCAACATGCTTCAAATGCAGAATCACAGAGCCAAAGAGGAAAGGGGAAGATGGCAATCTGCCAACTCAAAAAAAAAAAAAAAAAAAATCCCTTATCTCTTAGATACTGAAGTCATTAACTATTTTACAGCTATAGAAAGTACGTTAAAATGTCCCAGTGTGCTCCTAGCAGGGTCGTGATTTGTTGGTGCCTGAGAGGCCAGCACAGTGCAGTTTGACAGGTGTTTAGGTCAGGATGAAATATGACATCTGTGCTCCCACTCAAGAGCTGGTACCAGTTCTGGATGATTTGCCAAATGAAGATCTATTCGGAAGGTTTCGGTTTGACAGATAAATAGCCCATCCAAGATTTTTCAGTGCTAGAGCATCCAAGAGATTGCCCCATTTATGGCACTTTGAGCCACCTACAGGCATTTTAATCAGCTTTACTGGCATTTTAACAAACTGAGTTTGCCTTCGGTATCTCAGATACCGAGATTTGTACACACCTTCAAAGCAGAATCTAAGAAAAGGAAAGAAAAGAGAAAATGCAGAATCCTGCAAATTTCCCACTGAGATGAAGTTATGCACAATGAAACTATCCCAAGGTAAAAGGCAGAAAAAAGGTAATGAGATCCTGCAAAGACCAACAAATTAATTAAAATTTTATATGTTAAGTGTAGATTAAGATTTAAACATTTGGTCCTGGTGCATCTATGTTCATGAAGTCTATTCCCATCAGACTGGCTGATCAGACTCCCAGTTATGCCCCTGTCACCTGTCTCTTAAATGTGACACTCTGAATGAAAGGTGGAAAGCTTTGAAAAACATAAAGCATCATTCAGATTAGAAAGTACACAATTCAACACTTAGCTGAAACCCACAACTAAGTAGTTGAAAGTGCACATAGAGTATCTGTTGCTATAGTACAGCATGCACATGAAATGAAGCTTTCTCTCTATTATAGGAACTGGCCTGGTAATAAGAAAAAGATGATACTTCTAATGACACAGCTTCATTTGCCATCATGTTGGGGCATTGATCTCTTGCTGAAAGAGGAAATTGTCAGCTACAAAAGATAGCCTTGCTTTGATTTTCTTTTTTTTTTTAATTAAGAATTTCAAAGTAGAGATGAGGCTTAAGCTGACTTCCTAAGCTTTCTGTGAAGAACAACCCACAGAGGGCTTTTTTCATCTCTGCTTCCATTTGGAGTTACTGGTAGATGACCTGTAAATAAACTCAAATGTCTACTCCCAGGAAAAATCACATCAAGTCCAGTGTACTAAATACATCAGTTATACTAGCAGAGTTAGAAAAAAGGGAGAAAAAAACTTCTCAGTTGTGATCTTGACTTTTATTTTAGGGACTCATGGATTCTGTATCACCTCATCCCCCCTGTTCGGTGCCATCTGAAAACTTGGTGGGCGAGGACTCTGTGATCTCCTCCAGGCCACTGACAAAGATGTGTACTGGTTTGGGCTGGGACACAGTTAATTTTCTTCATAGTACCTTGTATGGTTTAGTACCTTATGTATGTAGCTATGTTTTGGATTTGTGCTGGAAACAGTGTTGGTAACACAGGGATGTTTTAGTTATTGCTGAGCAGCACTTACACACTTACACTTACACTTCTCACCCCACCCCACCAGCGAGGAGGCTGGGGGTGCACRAGRAGBTGGGAGGGRRYACRGCYRGGACAGCTGACCCCAACTGACCAAAGGGATATTCCACACCATATGACGTCATGCTCAGCATATAAAGCTGGGGGAAGAAGAAGGAAGGGGAGGACGTTCGGAGTGATTGCATTTTTCTTCCCAAGTAACCGTTACGCGTGATGGAGCCCTGCTTTCCTGGAGATGGCTGAACACCTGCCTGCCTATGGGAAGCAGTGAATGAATTCCTTGTTTTGCTTTCCTTGTGTGTGCGGCTTTTGCTTTCCCTATGAAACTGTCTTTATCTCAACCCACGAGTTTTCTCACTTTTACCCTTCCGATTCTCTCCCCGATCCCACTGCGGTGAGTAAGCGAGCAGCTGGGTTGGGCTGAGCTGCTGGCCGGGGTTAAACCACAACAGATGTTAAATAAGAGAGGTCCCACTTGTTACCAGGCCAATATGACCCATCAACCACAGCCCTCTGAGTCCCATCATCCAACCAGTTTTTTATCTGTCTCCCTGTCCATCCATCCAGATCATCATGGCCCAACTTGGATGTGAGAACAGAGACAGTGTCAAGAGCCTTGCTACAGCTCAGGTACATGACACCCACCACTCTCCCCYCATGCACACACCAGTCATTTCTTCCCAGAAGGCCATCAGGTGTGTCAGGTGGCATTTACCCCTGGTAAACCCATGGTGACAGCTCCCAATCACCTTCTCCTCCATATGCCCAGAAATATGTTCCACAGTTTTCCCAGGGACTGAAGCAAGGCTGACTAGATCATCCTCACTGCCTTTTTGGAAGACAGATGCAACACTTGCTTTTCTTTAGTCCCTGGGGACCTCCCTGGATCTCCATGAGCTCCCAGAGGTTATAGATGTCTTGCCCTGCAAGGACATTGGCCAGCTCTCAGGATCCTCAGGTACAGTCTGTCTTGTCCCACTGTCCCATGGGTGAGGTTGCCTCCAGCCACCCCAACTTGATGCTCACCCAGTGCTGGTTATTTCTCTCCTTGACCCATCTCTCTAAGCACAGAGGTCTGGCTGGGGAGAACTGAGGCAAAGGCAGCATTTAGTACCTCTGCCTTCTGTGCCCGCTGTCACACCAAATCAATTAACATCTTAATCACAGCATCAATAACTTAGCTACAGAACAAATGGGACCACAGCACGTTTATTTCTCCCTCAGAAACAGAGATTAATAATAATTAAAATACTTCTTAATTAAGGAAACACTGATTTTGGAATGGAAGCATGTTAGCCTCTTCATTAGAAGTAGACATACATGAACGATACAAACATACCCACTAAAACCACTAAATGGAGAAGATACAGATCTGAATAAATCCTGAACAATTTTTATCTTCAGTTTACTGTATTGTGCAACATCTGGGAAGATATTCCTTAACTATTGTCCTTGTATATTTGTCATACGCTCACTGAGCTGCGATTGCTCCATTGTGGAGTGAACCTGCCTGAGCCTGGCAGGAACCACTGAATCTGTGCACACCAAAAGCACTGCTTCAGGTACCACTGAAATCATTTTATTAACTTCTTACTTCAGAACACAGCTGATATCTAGTCTGGCCGAGTGAACTGAGATTATTTCTGAACTGACTTCAGTGATCTTCYTGTATACTGACAGCTGGGTTGCTGCACACGAAGCTGAGCAATCAGTCAATTCTGACCAAAATTAAAGCCATACTTATGCAGCACATCTGGAGCATGCATCTCTGACACGCTGGACTTGGAAGCTTCCACAGGTCTGGAGAATTTTGGCCTTTCTGTTCAGATCTTTATTAAATAATGAGCAGGTAAAATCAGGGGGTCTTGAAGAGAACATATCAATTAGATTCCTTCGCTAATACAAAAAATAGCATTCATCAATTGTTACTTACATTTCCTGAACTTTTTTTCCTGTAAAAGTTCAGGCATACTGACTATTTGCAGTCTTTCACCTTTCTTCCTAATTCATGGATCCAGAGTAAGCTTCAGCTTTCACCTCAAGTGAGTCAATATTAATATCATACTTTTTTTAGTTAATGATATTTTGAGACAGTTAATTTACTGCATATATGACTTTTTTCATTGATTCAATTCTAAAATACACTTTTTTGCCTTTGAAATAGTATGTAAGTAGTTTTTCCACTCTCATTTAGTTTCTTCCACTTTAACACTTAAGCCTTCCTAATTTGCAATGTCCCTTTTATAAATTGAAAACAACTCTTTTTCATGGAAAATCAGCCTTCATATACATAGGAGCTTAGTGACTTCATTTTATATCACTTGACTGACTTTCTTGAGTATCAATTTTTCAACGTAAACATTTTCAGACTTACAGGCTAGCAGTACTTTTAATGTCATCCTGGCATGACAAATTCAAAGTAATTGAATTTGTTGCAACTGACAGTTAGCATGATACCACATTTACCATGAGGTGTCAGCACTATCTTATCTGCCCAAGAGAGCTTCTGATCTTCAGATTACAATAGTTGCTTCTTACTATTGATACGATTACCTTCCATGCACAACCTACCATGTACAATCCAATAAACGTTTACAAATACTCATTCCATCCTTCCTTTGTTAAGGGCACAAAACTGCTTGTTTAAAATATATAAAGGTATAACAAACTTGTCTCAATCTGATCACTTAATGTTGATTTCTTTAGTCATTTTGAAACATCAAAGAAACATTTTGCCTCTAGCATTTGCCACTTGTTCTGTAAACCGGCACGTTCTTGCCCCTTCCTGACCTCCTCCCTGCCCCCAGGTCTTTATCTGTTATCTTCATTAGGATCTCTTTGGTTTCTGACAGCGCTGGCAAGAAAAGATACATTGCCACTACTCTATGAGGTCTTCTACAGAGTATCAAGTACATTATGATGACRCAAAGCAAAACTGGAAAGTCTTCAGTGAGTTTCCAATCTTTTTTCACTTGGGAAACTGAGACCATGGAAGAACTTCATTGCATGTTATTGAGAAGTCTTTCAGAAAGAAACTATATTATCTTCACAACAACAGCAGAACAGCAGAAAACAATCTTCTCTCCCCCTCCACCCCACCAAGATAAGTGCAATGAAAGGAATTTGTGTAGGATGAAGTGTTCCAGAAATGTAAGCAACACTGGATATCTGGCTTTTGGTTCCTTCTGCAGTGAAGATGGAGCAAATCCAAAGCTACAACCAGCTGAGGTAGATTCAGCTCCCATGGGATGTGCAGTTGCTACCTCTCATCCTTGCCAGTACCTATTGGGATGGCAGAGATGCACAAATTTAAGGGAAAGAACAAAGCTTTCCCTGGCCAGATGAAAAACGCTCATGATTATAGACAGTCATCTCCACCATAATGGGATGCTCCTGAATGATACAGAAGGGAACAGTGTACACTCTTCCTTTCTATATTGAGAAACAATTACTTACAAATTTAGCTTTTATCCTCAGTATATAAGTACACAATTCCGCCACACCTGTTCTCTACAGCATTACTCTTCCTCCCCTTGCTAGCACAGGCCCCAGAGTGAAGTATTTAGTGTCATTCAGTGAACAACTCTTGATAACAAGGGTGAATGATTTCCAAGGAATTAACTGTGTGTAGAAATATACCTTTAAGTGTGATGCGGAAGGTTTGAGCAACAGAATAGTCTTTGCTCAAATCATCCCCTTAAGTACCCTGCCAATATTCCAGGTAATACGCTAACAACAAAACATATATTAAGATACAGACTTAACATATAGTAAGAAATAACCCCAAAACAAGCACTCAGTATTAGGTACCATGGAAAACATCATGCACCRTATACTTAAATACTGTAACATTCAGCCTTGTTATGGCTGAGGATGGATAATCCTCACAAACATTCTGAAAAGCAGTATAAATATTCCTCATTATCCCTAGGTTTGACATCACTTTTTAATAGTGGCAAGAGCCTTATTAAACTGATCTCCTCTACTTTTTCTGAGACATTCACCACTGCAAAAACAGCAGGAGGGGAACTGTATTCCCTGAAAGTCTGAACAGCGTGTATAGAGTTAACAGGAGATGAGAGACAGCAGAGTTTTAGCAGGAAGGGAGCTGACWCTCTTCCTCTCATGTGGACAACAATGTCATCAGTCAAATGTCAGGTCATTCTGATTTCCCTGCTCCGAAGAAAGTAAGACATTTACTAAGAAAAAGCTCTTCTTTCATTTAGGCAAACACCGGCTGTTTCTGTTTTCATTAATGTATTTTCCTGTGTGTCTTATAAAAACTTTTTTCTTCTCAAAAAAAAAAAAAAAAAAAAAAAAAAAAAAAAAAAGAGAGAGAGAGAGAGAGAGAGAAGATTGATTCATGAGCAGATGCCATTTTGGAGTGCTCCAGGCTGATGTACACTCCAGCAGCCCCATGCACTGAGATCTCCTGACAACACCAGAAACCCAGGGAGGAATTACAGAGTCCTGGGCAGGCAGCAGGGTAGCGGCGTTAACATCTTTAGCCTTTCTGCAGGCTCTTTACAAAAACCTGGAGGACCACCTTGATACCACTTCACCACTGCCTGCCAACACCGTTGCAGGTGAGTTCCAAAGGTCAAAATGATGGGGATGGGGTATAAAAGGGCTTCCTATGTAATTTTGGCATTTGTTGTCTTTTCATTTCACTGAGCATCTCTCAGTCCTCCTAAGAGAGTAGGAAAGAGTCTGAGCTCTCTCCATTGCTCCATCTTCTGTTTTTTTATACTATGGCCACAACCCCTCTGCACATTCAGTAATGCAAACTTTTCCCATTGTTTCAAGCTTTCTTCATAAGAAAAATCCTCTTACGTCTCAAATAATGTGCTTTGTACTTGAATCTTTATTTAAGACAGGATGACCTTAATATATAGATTTTCTCTCACTTTTATTTATAGTAGTGCTACGGGAGTTAATACCTGTTCAAGCTTTAAGCACTATTTTTATGTAATAAAAACAAGGGTATAAATATAAATAAAAATAAAACTAGCTGTCATCTCTCACCTTAAAGCCAAACAAAAGATAGTCAATACCAAGCTCGTATACCTATATTTCCTGAAATACTGGAATTCCTGCATTAAAATTCCTGAAGCATTAAGCACAGAAATAAAGATAATGCATCTATACATGTAACAGTAATACTGTAATCTCAGTATCATTCTATGTATTTTCCCTAATATAACCYGCTATCTTCTTTGCTTCTTTGACCACCATGGCACATTGAGCAGATGTTCTTATTGAGCTTTCCCCTGTGAGGCACAGGTCTTTCTCCGGAGTGATTACAGCTAATTTATAACCCATCAAGGTGTATGAAAAATTCAGATGGTTCCTCCCAGTGATAAGAGAGCTTCCAGAAGCAATGCCTTTAGAATTCATCTGAGATCAGAACTGGGATCATCTGGTATTTCAGTACCACGTTGCCAGCAGCTGTTTAATATTTTCATATATGCCATTTGCCCTCACTAGAGCAGCAGGCTTACACTTTGCTGTTCTAATTACACAGACTTATATTTTGCTTTTTTAATTTCTCAAGGTCATTCATTCTCCCATATGAGCTGTTCAATCTATTACTAGACTGATGTCGCTTCAGTACCTATCTACAGAGAGAAACTAAAACTGAGCCATTTAAAGTGCTGACAGTCCTGTAACTAAATGTTAAGTCATTTTGAAGAAAGAAACCGAAGTATTTAGTTTCTGGTAAATCACAGATATATTGAAGTCCAGCTATCAGGAAAAATATTGGAAACTATAGCATGAGCCATATGGTGCCACATAGGATTCTTCTAGATACATGAAGGGAAGAAGATGTATTTTGAAATACACAGTCACCTCTATGAAAATAGACAGCTGTCTGGAAACGTTTCATTTTCAAAAAAGACATGATTACTGTTACTAGTTTTGTACTAAAAAATGACTACATTCTTTGAATCAGTATATGGAAGGACTCCCAGAAATGGTTTCAGTAGAGCTGATGAGCATGTGCAACACCAAATCCAGAGTTTGGAGGATGGGAGATGACAGGCAGGCAGCAAGGGGCACTCCCAGGAGAGCTMCGCAGACTAGGAAAGGATTTCTTGGCTGATAGACTTAGTGTATCTTATGCAGTGGGGAAAGAGGTTGAGATTGGTGCTCAGTGAAAGCTGAACTAGGATATAGCATCCTGTTAAAAAATATGGTCCCAATTCACAGAGCTTTCACTCCCCACATCCACTCAACAGTTCAGTGGCTGGTGCCTTCATCTAAGCTGCAGGTTAAAACAATTCAGCTTCCTCCTATGTCTGTGAGAGATGAACCACTGTGCCGTAACTGGAGCTCTGTCCTTCTTGCCATATCCATTCCATGCTCCATAAATAATTAAACATCCACCAGGATGACACCAGCACTCAGATGTTTCACCCAAATACTAGGTGAGTCAGACAAGTTTTCCCTCTCTCAATAATAACCAACACAACTGGAAAATGGGGGCAGATTCACACCTCGCTGTGTGCATCGGTGCAACTGTTTTATCAATGCACTGTGATTGTTCTGACGCTGTAATGCTTCTCTTTTCCATAAAATACTTAAAACAGTTAGTGAGAACAGACAAGTGACTGTGTCAGCAGTGGTGAGAACACTTGTCTGAGAGGTGTGAAAGCTTAATTATTTATTCAAAGCAGTAGAGTTTCCATGGGAGACCTGAGAAGACTCTTCTCCTGCCTCTTCCCTCTCTCTCCAAAGCACCCTATAGACATTCATTAGAGAAATGCAGGTTCATGTCCTTCAGGAAATAAGAGAAGTTTAAGAAGTTACTCTAACCCAGCAGCACTTAGATAAAAAGTGGCATCTCCATCTGTTGACTTTAACCYGCATTTCATGTCTTTTCTTATTTTTATAAGTAATGTTTGCACTGAATAAAATTATTTTGGGAGGGTGGAGCTGTTTTCTCCAGGAATAATGGGACAAATGATGGCTTCATTCATCATTACTTATTTTTTGCGCAGATACCTGTCTCAGAAGTCAAATTTAACCCTGGCACTGCTCATTTCTCTTCCACCCTCCTCCATTAAACTAGCAAAACTGGCTTCAGATTTATTAGTCAAAATTAAAATCTGCTAACATATCTGCCATACAATTTACAATTGAACAAATAATTTTTAACTGATACAGGGTAGCCAAATAAGACACTTTTTAAACTTCATGTTATCTACATGAAGCAGATGAACAACCCAGGGCAATTGGTGAATGCTGTGAGTTCAGCTGACAAAGTAAGGGGGAAAAAGGGGACCCAGTGTGAAAACCATTCTGAGTAATTGCAAAGCAGAATTCCAGGAACTGTAGAAAAGGTCATGGATAATGCCTGTGAAAAGCCTCAATGTATGCAAACATTAAATACCATTTTTTAACTGCAATATACAAGAAGTGCTCCTTCTGTTCAGTTTGGACACAAAATGTTAGTAAAGTGGCAGTGAATACGTGTGTGTTCAGTAGTTCCAGAAATACTCAGCCTGAAAAAAACTTATTTCTGGAAAATTTCAGCACTGTATCGAAACAGAACTTTATTACTTTGAAGGGAAATCAGCACAGAAATGACCTCACACAGGAGGGAAAGTGACTAGGAAAGATTAGGACTGGTGATCCAAAGAGACCTCACATAAATTTGAAGTGAACTTATRTCCTAAGAGGAAGAGGAGTAACTACTTAAGGGAACAAAACAGAGAAAAGGAAATGGTAGGAACATCATTCTGATTGATAGTGAGATGCATCAGGTTGCTAACTAATATTTCTCAGCATGCCTTTCAGGGTGAACCTAAGCCAGCACCCAAACTTGGAAAAGCCTTAAACATTATTGTCTAAAGTCTGCTATTTAACACAAAGCAAGAGCTTAACTGCAGCTTGGAATTTCAGGCACCGGTATTACACACTTGTTACAGGGAAATTACGCGTCTTGTTCAAGCTCACATCCTCCCAAACATTGTCCACCCACAGTACATACCCATGCCATTGACAGATGTGCAATGCTGCACTATCTACCTGCACTGTCTAAGAACACACTTGTTCAGATGCTGGAAGAAGTCTAAACACAGAGTTCTCCCAAGTGTAATTACCTTCACAACTTAAGAGATTGCTTACATAGCTTTTTGCTAGTTAACAATTACTAACTCAACTAAYGATGACCACTTAGAAGGACTAGCTCAATGAACTTACCACTGTACTCAGTGTGGCTGCACCTTCATATCCATTGATGCTTACAAGTTTAGAAAGCAATACTTAATTTTACTCATTGCAAATGCAGACCTTCAGCTTTCAGTGGGAGATATTCATTTGCTTCATGCTTCCTCCTGAATTTTTCGCAATGCATAATTTCATAAGAATTAACTCCACTGATGTCCGACAAAAGAAAGTCATGGAACTGAAATGCATCAGGTTATTCTGCTTAACAATAGGTATATCTCACCATTCACTAAGAAAAGTCATCTTCAGGCAAAGTTTATCTGTTGAGAAAATTTCACTCCTATTAGGCAGTCTGTATTGGCTTTCATCTGTAGCATCCAGCTCTCTTTTGATCCTTCTTTTTTTAGAGGATCTTTTTCTTAATTTCTTACTCATAGTCCATAAATTTCTTGCAGCACATGGTCAAGACCAGATAATTTCAGTAGGACAAATATTTTCTGATACACAGAGATATTAGATATCACGTTTTTTTTAACTAATGTGTGAATTTGGTTTGGTGTTTTTTTTTTTAAAGTGCATGCAACTATTAAAGCCATACATTGGAAACTTTACTCAGACTGAGCTTGTCTTATTCTGTGAAGCCACTAAATTAATTTGCCTGTGAAATAAGGTCTTTTGGCATCAGTACAATTTTCAGAATGTGAACCTATATATCCAGCAAGAAAGGTAGATCCTACCAAGAAATGTGAATACAAATCTAATCTTAGCCATCCTGTACCAATTGCTCTTTTTGTTTTGAAAGCCTGGCACCAAAATTGCAACATTTTTATAAACTTAGGCTGCATAATATTTATCAGATATTTAAAAATAACAACAGCAGTTTGCCCATCACCTTAAAAATACCTCACCATATGAATAGGGGATACCTTATTCAGGATTAGATGGTAAAGGCAAGATCCAAATCAATACTGTAGGTCCAAAAATAAAATACAGGTTAAATGTAGGTAGCTAAATTCAAAACCAGATGTCCCAGATGCCTAATTCTATTTTCTTACACCATCTTGCTAAAGCCAGTACCCTCATCCTGACTTTCTGCTGCCTAATTTAAGTAGCCTGAAGGATTCCTCTCTGGATCACACCACTTAACATATCATTACATCTATTTAGGGTGTATTTCACTAGTTGCGTATTCTCAGGTTTCCACCTGGCAGCAGAAACGGCTACCTCTCACTTTACTGTGAATAAGCATCAAACAATAGATAGGTATACTTTCTGGTATAATCTATGTTATACCTTTCTAAGCATACTGTAAAAGAACTTAATTGGCTTCAGAAGTATAAATCTACCTTCAATGAAGAAACAGTTACCTAAATCTGCAGGAAATACAGAAATTTTAGATCATGTGTATACAAATACTGATTTTTTTCACTGCTTGGGATCTGATCTGCCTATAAACTTCAGTAATCCTGCTACACCCAATACCTCATAATCACCTCTTTGTTAAAGAATATAATTTTCTCATTCTCCAAAATGGAAATTAATAAACAACTTCCTTGGTAACCCAACAATTTTTTTTCATTAAGGCTCTTTCCTTGTAGTTCTTAGTATCGGAAAGCTGCCGCTGACACCAGTGGGTATTATGCCTAAGGAAGGCAAAAGAAATTCTTTTTATTTTATTGTTATATTAAAGGAACGTGGAGAATCCAAAATTCAATATCCAGAAACCTACTACTTTCAAACTGAGTTTCTGTCCAGTGGATTGCACAGATGCCTTAATCTGCATGGCTCAAAAGTCTGCTGAGATGAAGAAAATAACATAATTTAAATGAGATTCACAAAATACTTAAAAATAACATAATGTTGCCCTCATTGTTCAGCCTTGTTCTAAGAGTTTACTGTGACTATGAAATTTTTTCACTGCTGGAAAGAAGGATAATTCCTTTCACAAATTACTTCAGTAATGCCCTCCTGTTGCAAAGGCGCCCACAGAAAATGTTCAGAGGACTGAAAAACACATTGTTTTATCTCTGTTGGTATTATCCAATAAAACCATGCACAAAGAATTGGACAAAAAGATAATATTAGTTTCATCTGAAAAGTAGTATATGACACAGGAAAGGACTAAAGAAGTTTCTTTTATTGACTATGGCATGTTTGAAAGAATTTTTCATTGGTGATGACCGAAATACTGTCAGATTTAAAAAAAGACATGCACACACATATACATTATACATAGTAGTTATTTTTGAAAGGACAAATGAAACAAAAACAAAAAATGCCTTTTTTAGGTATTTTAGGAGTGCAAAATATTTGTGAAGCTATGAAAACATCACTGTGATTATTCACTGTACTTTTCAACATAAAATAGTATAAGACTAACTTTTTTTTTTTTTTAATCTAAGCAGTTATTATAGCTTATCCTAGCTGGTCAGTTCAGCCAGTTATTTGCCTACTGCTTGTGGTGAATGGTTAGTGGTTAAGCTTGAAAAGAGGAAAGGCTCTGAAGATAGGAAACCCTTTTCAAATATCCTGATCCTCTTTATAGATCAGGGTAAGGGTCCCTATGACTGGAGTTCTGCAGAGTTATAACCTGAATTGCTATTTTAGTTTGAATCCTCTAAAAATGATAGAAACCCTCTATTCATTGTGTCTTTTGGCCAGCAAGGCTTCATCAGATTTATTTCTTTTACCATTTGCATGTCTTTACCTCTGTTTCCCTTCTTCTAGCTCCTCTACCAAGAGTAGCACTGTACCTTTTAAATCAGATATATTCTCATGTCGCTAAGGATATATCTGCATTTGTTGCAAAAGTATGGGGAAAGCTGGGCTAAACTAAAAGACTGTTACTATGTAGGGCTCGATTTTTAGTAATGTGGCATAGCTGACAACTATAAAACTTCAGCATTCCAAAAACATTTGGCTCTCCTTCTCGTATGAATGGTTTCATAGATTATTACTCAAAATTTATGCAGGTGAAGTTAATTTCAACCCTGGTGAATAAGATTTTTCTCCCATTTAAATTGTTTTTCTTAAATAACCTCCCTCATTTAAAAAGGAAAAAAATCTTTTAATCTGGTCTCTTTTAAGACTCTGTTTCTAACTATGCTCAGAAGACGTATTTCCATATGAAAAGTTAAATCAACGTTTTCTTATTATATTGATTTTCCAGTTACAGTAACTGCAAAGACTTTCAGTCCTCCTAAAAAGAAAGAAGAAGGATCAAAGTCAACATATTTTTATAACCTGATGAATATTTTCCACACTGAATCATTCAACAAATGAAAAATAACAGTCTATAACATTTAAAATCAGGTTGAGAATACACTCCCATGTACAAATGCTGCACTTCTAAATATTTAAAATTATTACGTTCTTGGTAGCCATATCTTATGTGCCTGTATGTGTAATATATGTACACTGACAGATTCCACTTCAAAATGCTCCACCCAGATAGGAATCAAAAGACAGTATCGTAAATGATTCACTGGATCTTGTCACAAGTGAGATGAGGTTTTTATCCCTCGTGGCAATTTCTCCAAGGATAAGTAAACAGGAAATGAGAATAACTACATCCAGCTTTCCCTCTTGCGTTAGTAGGTACAGCTACACTGACAAAGCCCTGCACAGAGGACTAGTAAAATTATCTGTGTGGGCTTATTGAAATAATGAGTATTAATTCTAGCACTTTCAAAAAACACTATGAAAGCCATACATACAGGTAAAAATACTGCTATCAAAAAGGAGTATTCTGTTACAACAAAACAGCAGGACTGAAAACTTCCTGCAGAAAATGATTTAATAGACTCAAAAGACAAAGTGAGTACTTTCTTTGTAGAGAATCATGCAATCTATAACTTTTCAATAGCACCACAAATAACTTCCACAGACTGCTGTGCATGACAGCTGATACTGAATGGCCTGAAAAGCTCAACAAGTCATTGTTATACTATTACCCCAGAACTGTTGCCTATACAAACTGCCCCAAGACAATTCTTTAAAACACAGAAACAAATGGCTGTCACGTTCTTCTCTTTCACCAGCTCATGACTATCCATCAAACTGTTTGGAGAAAATGTTCCTTGATACCTAGGACACAAAAACATTAGTAGACTTCAAGACAATAATCAGAAGTAGAGCCTGTTAAACTATGCAAATGGTGAAACCTCTCAAATAGCTTTATCTCTCATAGAACATTTTTCAAATATTAACACCTCTCATTTGAGGCATGTCCCATAAGAAGCCACAAAGCAGTACTTAAAGAAATAGGAAAGTGGTATCAGAGCTTTGCATGGTTATTAAAAGATATCCTAGCTATTATTGAAGTCAGGGAGCTACAATCAAGATGATCCTTATTAAAATAAACTAATGAGATTTGACAGAATATGAATTTAAGCCTAAATACCAACAATGTCATGCTGTCAGCAAATGACATATATTAACTCAAAACTGTTGCATTTGATTTAAGGGCCTATCACGCAAAATGACAAAAGAGGTCACCCTGGACCTTCAGGGAATCTGTTCTTACAGAAATTTTAATTTTGTTCACAACCCCTGGGAAGCAAAAATAATGAATTGCCTTGCTCAGAGATGTAAGAGGTGTACCAGTCACACACTGACAGCATTACATTTCATATTACCTCATCTACCTACATGAAATATGCAGCTAAAATAGCAATAATAATTGGGACTAGATAGTATGCTCCTTTACTCACACTAGAAATCCCACTTCAATGGAACTGCCGATCTGAGCAAGTGTTAATAATTTCCCAGCGTTAAGTGGTATATTGTATCTGTCTCTTGTTTCAGTCAGATGCAAAAGGAATGGGGTTTGTATGTTTTAAGTGTAATACAATAGCCCTTACATAGCATGAAAGCTGTAAAATAAGCTGCCATACATTCTTTAAAGAAGGACTCTTTGGGTCAGTTACTGACAGCAACTTGTAAATGCAGACGTCTGAGCCTGTGCAGTTTTGGATGACAAAAATATTCACCCATCCAAACTTCAGACTGCATCTGCAAATGCAGGCAACGATATGTGCAAATAAAAAGTGACCCAAAACTGTGCGACACAGTTTCAGTCACACATGTTTCTAGGCCAGTTGGACTCAGAGTGTGAGCAAGCCAGCTTGAAGGCTTAGCTCTCTGCCTCCGGATAGCAGCTGTTCTTTTGCCCTGGTGTCTGCAGGCAAACGCAGTGTGCTGCATCCGCCGCCTCTTTGACAGCCAAGTGGCTATGGCTACTGGCTCCTGCATGGACTTCATGATCTGAACTCTTCTAACGCTAAAATTTTTAGAGGCACTATTATTTGAAGTTAAGTGCAATTTCCCACACTTCCAAATGCCTCAGAAAACACCATTTAGCTCAAGACAAATGCACTGCAAAGTTGCAACTCCTGCAGCACAATCCTAACCCAGAGGTACAGAGCAGGTCACAAGACAAGTCAGGACTAGACACCAGTTATCCAAGCTCACTAGCATGCTCTCTACCTGCAAAACAGATACTTGAAAATACGCCATTGGAAAGCTAAGCTGTCTCTTTTTATATTGGTACAACTGGCTGGTTAAAAGCTGTACTGAGATTGCTCAGTGGACATCTTGGAGACTGGCCAAAATCTTCTCTTCGCCTCTTCAATTCGGATAATTTGGGAGGATATGCAATAGCAAGCAAAAAAACSTATTCCTAGTGGCTTGGACTGCCTCGTAGTTCAGCAATAAAAAGTGTTTTTTCCTGTCTGAATGGCTTGAAAGATGACAGCACTATCAGGAATGGCGCTTCGGTTTAGCAACGTTTTGTTGATATTAGTCCAACACTGAGTGAAAACTGCCTTAGTTTTCCATGTGAGAAGGCCACTCCTTGAACTCACTTCTTTTAGTTTTGGGAACACCACAATTGCCTGAAATCATCTCTTTCATGGTATCAAATACCGAAGATCAGTCATACRGACTGAAAAAATGTTATCTAGTCTCTGTGGGGGGAGTATCTGTGATCTTTCTGGCGTGGTACATTTATCACAAACAGAAATCACTGATTTTCCAACAGTCACAGTGGACGTTCATCGACTATTTCTGAAAGTCAATTGACATTGCAGTCATATGTACTACTTTTAACAAATGAGCGTGGTAAAAGCAAATCAAATAATGTACAGGAACTGATTATTTTTTTCATCTTAATGGCTATCTGAAAAATCAGCATTTAAGACAAATGAAGTTGGTAGCTTACAAAGTATCTTACTCGCTACCGAACTTGTGGTTCTAAGATTACCTCCAATATTTTCCTTATCACTTCCTAAGACATATTTCAAGGGTTGGTTTTCATCTATCTAATGAAACAAAACCTGCTTATTTCTGGGGTAAGCAGTGCATGAACATTCGTGAGACCTTTGAGATCTGCAGGAGCTATAGTGTAGGCGCAAAGTATTTTGCTAACTTGCATACTGATAGGAGAAAGTTTCCTGCTTCTGCTTATACATGACAGTACAAAGTCTTTTTTCTTGTCTTCCTTCTTTCCTTTCTGCCTTCTTTGCTTCTTGATCACACTCTATTTCCATCTCACCAATTCATCTTCAAGGTCTCCCAGGAAAACAGAAACATAATTAAGAACAAAACATATAGAGCTTACACAAGATGAGAAGAAAAAACATAACTGCTCTGGTGTGTTGAAGAGGCACAACTACTTGTGAGATACAGTATTAACATTAAAAGAGTTCTCAGAAAAGCCTGGAGCTGGCCCAAGTTTATAATAGGTCCAGTCAAATTCCAAGGCAAAGATAACATAGATCAGAAGACAAAATCAATGAATATTCTGGAGGGAAATGTGTAAAGATTGTGTGATGAAGTGCTAAGTCAAAAGTGTATTTATATGAAAATGATTCTCCCGATATTATCAGGCAAAGTGAAGACCATGCAAATTCCTTTTACAGAGCCCATACATCTATCTCCAGAGAAAATGATGTTAAAAGTGATATAAACTGTATTTTTTTCATGAACTTTTTTTGGTGCTCCATTTCTTAAGCAGTAGAAATGAGAATATTGTAAAAAGGAAAAGATTAGGTAGCTAGGTGTATTAAACAGCTATGAATGTCCAAACCTCAGTCTCATTAAAACCTGACAATTAGTCTGAAGAAAACAACCTCACACTGTAAAAAGCCTAACTTGTGAAAAGAAAGACAAAACACTGTAGTCTGAGAAACTATAAATAATCTCAAATGGAAAGCTGGCTGTTCAGCTGGCATAAAATAATTTCCTTTATTTTCAGTCAGTTTGGAAGACTAATGTTTTAATATATTGCCTTTTGATTATATTTTTACGGATGTTGCTTGATTTCTCCCCATGTTTGTATTTCTCTTCAGTGCTCTTTTTTTTTCAGTAATAAATTTTCATGAATACATAGGATTTGTTTTAAAATGAGTATGTTCCGCTGTTTTTTTTCCTGTAGATTTCTGTAGCTTTATACCTGTGAGTCATAGTGTCCATCCTACTGAATTTTCCAAACAGAGGAAGTGCATAACCCACATTTTTCACCATATTATTAGCTTTTACCTTACATCTTCTTCCTCAGTGGGATCAAGCGTGCTTCATTTTTGCTGT
The DNA here is from genome assembly GCA_035582835.1 of Phoebastria nigripes. Lineage (NCBI taxonomy): Eukaryota > Metazoa > Chordata > Aves > Procellariiformes > Diomedeidae > Phoebastria > Phoebastria nigripes. The sequence continues at coordinate 812,732 of JAYKAV010000800.1, read as the reverse complement.
CAAGCAGACTCCTTAGCAGCTTTCTCCTTTTCTGGGTTAAGACTGAACATCTCACTGTATGGGAATATATTATCAAAAGATAATCACTGTTAAGCTAAAACTCCACAGTTACAACAGCTAGCTTTGAACTCAATGAGAATTGAGGACAATAGCTAAGGTAAACAGAAAATTTTTTTAAGCACACAAAGGTCACGTAAATCTTGTCGGGTTATTCCACTGAGTATTGTAGCATAGGATTAGCTGCCAGAGCCCTGGAGTTTCAGCTAGCTGTTTATTAATTCTTTAAAGAAAGTCATTTACAGTTATTAAGAGTATCTAGCAAAAGAAGATCACCGTCACATGAACTGGAAGGTGAGTGAATGACTGCAAACGAAAATCATGGTGAGTGGCAGTAAACAGAACTGAGGGAGCGTCTGAAGGTGGTAGTGTCTGCGGTGCCTTTGGGACCAGTGTCATTTAGCAGACCCATTACTGATCAGGAAGATATGTGTAAGAAGAATGATACTGAAATCTGAAGAAGACTGTAAATAAAGGAGCACTAAGAACAAAAAACAGTTGCATAAGAAGAACGGACATTTCTCATAGGACAATAATCTTCTTGCAGGAAGCTCATTAACCACATGTGCCTGGCACTGTTTGCCAACAGCCGATTTTTTGGCAAATCCTAAATGGACTACATTGCAACACTGAGGAACTCTAATTTTTGTATCAGCTGTGTATGTTTATGATTGCAACTCCCTCTCCCCCCCMAAAAAAACCCAGACAGGCACCAACTACTGTGATTTGAAAAATTCTAAGAAGAATTTCAGGATGGCAGGACTTTTACATGGTCTAAAAGCGGGTAGCTCAAGAACTGATCAAGCCAAAATAAAGCAAGCTGAAAAAGTGTCAAACCTGTTCAAAAAAACCCCAGAACAAAACAAAACCCTGAAACTCTTCCTCTCTTGCTCTTTTGGTTTATCAGGATGCCTTTTAGCTGCTGTTTTCCCAGTATGCTTCTTCTCAAATCCTGAAAAATAGTCAATTTTAAGTGGTACCAGTGGGAATTTCCAAATTCTTTTCAAAAGTGCTCCAATGTAGTATGAATCACAATACTTGTTTTTGCAGAATATGCCACCTTTGCATCCATATTGAAAAGTCAAAATCTTTGGGACAATGATACTGAACATTCATTTTTTGAGTTGTTGCTGTGGTTTGAGGTGCTAGGAATAATAATCAGCAGGCCTATGAAGTTGTCCATCATGACAGCACTCCTAGGTAAAAGCAAACATAATATCCATTCATCTTATCTGGACTGGGTTTAAGCAAACAGCTTTCATTCTGCATGCTTTCATGGTCAGATAATAGGGAAAAAAACCTAAACTATGTTTGGAAGAAAAGAAATGCAACATCCTTCATCACTATTACAGGTACGATCCTGCGGTTACTTATGTTTCCCAAAGATGATGAATGCACACGGAGTAGTGATCTGCATGTGGAACTGCTCTTCAGCTGGAGTTAACTGAGCATCTCTCTAAAACCCTTTACGGTATTTATACAGAAACACCACTATCAAGATATGCAGATTAGGCCTCCAAATGTGACAGAACAATATGAAGTAACTTTTTTTTCCTTTGTCAAGTGCTAATCAGGTAAGTACCTTTGAGACAGTCCACTGTAGCTCACGCTGTGCTGTGCAGAGCTTTTACTTTAACCCGAGACTCCTGCAATATCATGACCGTCTCCTTAAGCGAAGCTTATCATTAACATTATGCTTACTTTGAACCTACGTCTTTGCTCAACAAGATGACACCACCTTGCTAGAACTTAACACATGGAAGCATTCATACTGCCTCAAAACAGTGTCCATCTAGCCCAGCATCTTGCTCAGCAATATCTAATAGTGGGGGCCTGAAGGATGACTATGAAAAAGAGAGCAAGGAAAAAATGAGCCTTCCACTGATACATCCTCCTGGTACCCAGCAACCGGCAGCTTAGAGTCTTCCTCAACCACAGATTGCTTCTATGTAAATACTCTGCACTAGACTTTCAGCTATGCATCTAGCTGCGACTATAAAGCTCCTAAATCCAGTAGAGCATTGCATGTGGATTTCAGAGTTTAAAAAATGGCATAAAATAAAACAAAACAATGGAATTCTATGAGCTAACTCACTTTCATTTCTGTTTCCTTCAAATGTATGTACTGAGCTGATACTTTTTCATCAAAGATTCGGGGAAAAAAAAAAGACTACCTTAATTTTGTACCCACTCAGGAGTGCTATGGACTCCCCTAACGGTGGAGCTGGGAGGAATTTCCACATGCCACTGCTTTCTTTCCACTTCCCCATCCATTAGCAAAAGAAGGAGCAGGTATTTCACTCATGCTGCTTGTGGGCTTTATACAATATCCCAGCATTTTTTCGTATGCTTTTAGATGCACAGAGACAGAGCACTTGGCCCACGGTCAGCACAAGAACAGCTTACTGCCTCCGTAATTTATAAAAACCCATGTTGTGCTGGTAAAATTTAACACTGTTCTATTAGCAAGTCTTCAAATGACATAATGTGCGAGAATTCATTTTAAGATATAGTAGAAGGCTTTATGGTTAAGACTTTGTGGTGTTTCATTCTCTAGTTACCTCCACCTGATTTATAATTGGAAAATACAGTGAAAATCCATACAGGTTCACTTTCCAGGACACTTCCATTGTTTCTTTTGGTTTACTACTGTCTCAAACCAAAAACAGGGCCCCTAAAAGACGCACTGACATCCACCCCACAGCACAGGCATTGGGTCGGGGGGGGCAGTGGTGTAAATTAGCTGGAGTCTATCACCTCCCGGCAGCCAGCCCCATCTAATTGCAGTAGCTTTCCCCAGATATTATTTCCATTTCTCAGGCTCTCTTCCAGTGCTATAGCTGGCATGACCCTTTTCAGCTTTCAAAGTATTCTGACTATTCCAAAAAGGAAAAAAAAAAAAAAAAAAAAAAAAAAAAAAAGTGGCTGTCGTTGTGCACTAAAAAACCAATCAAACAACCCCAAACCCCCTACAAATAAAACAAACAACCCGAAGGAAGAGGGCTAGGGACGGAAACATCTTGAAAAATAACGGCAGTGGAAAAACTCGGCGAACGCCCGTTTCGGGTCACTTTCGCAGCGCTGCCCGGAGCGGGGGAGCTGCGGGGACCCGCGCCTCGCCTCACGGCCGGCGAAGGGCAGCAGAGCCCGGCTGGGGGACACGCACCCCCGAGGCCGCGCCTCTCCCCGCCAGCCGGCCCGGGCAGCCACGCCACGGCGGGGAGGGACGGGGGGGAGACACTGAGGCGAGAAGGGGCCCGAAGAGAGCGACCGGCGCGGGCCGCCGCCCAGCAGCTCCCGCCCCGCCGCCTCAGCTTCGCCACCGCACCCCGAGCGCCTCCGCGCCGCACCCCGCTCACGGCACCCGTATCCCTCCGCGCTACGGCTCCGGGGCGCGGCCCGGGCGGGAAGGCGGCGGCCCGCCCCGGGGCCCCCGCGCCCCGCCGGCCTCCTCCCGCCCCTCGGCCCGCCGCCGCCGGAGGTGTGTTTTCGCGCCGTGCCCCATCAAAGCCCCCTCTGTTATTGAAATATGAGGCCGCTTCCTCCCCGGCGGAGGCCGCTGGCGGGAGGCGGGGATCGGCGGGGCGGTACGGTCGCCCGCCGCCGTGAAGAAACGTCTCTTTGTTCGGGCGGGAGGGGCCGGGCCGGTCCCGCCTCAGGCCGCGGCACCCCCAACCACCCCGCCCGCGTCTCTGAGACACCCCCTCAGCTGTGACCCCGGCCCCGAGGGGGAGCCGAGGGATGTGGGCAGCCCGGCCCGACCCGGGGGTGCCCCAGCACGAAGGGAGCGCGGGTGCCGCCGTCCCCAGGTGCCGCCTCGGGCCGGGGATGGGTCTGGATCAGAGGCCGGAGGGGACCCAGCCTCCAGCCTTGTCCTTGGCACCCGAAATGCCTCGCTAGTGGCCACCTGCACCTAGTGATTCGACATCGGAGACGTGCAGTGCGCCTCTTTTTTTCACTTTTAGTAATAACCACAAACCAATACCCTGATATTTCTAGGCAGAGTCCTGTTTATTTGTTTGCGTTTTTCTTTTTTTTTTTTTTTTTTTCTTCTTCCAGTGGGATCTGCTGTGAAGTAGCTGATGAGACACAGCAGTGGCTGACCCCTGCTCGGTGACTCTGGTAAAACCGATGTCTTCAGACGTGCTTTTGCACCGGGATGTGTTAGGCTCTGGCATTTCCTGATCAAGTAGGATTGATGAGCTGCAGCCTCTTTTGATGGTGCAGGCTGGGAGTTTTGACACCCACAATGAGAAAAGCTTAGCAGGGTCCAGGCTGAAAAATGATGTTGGAGAGTTGCAGTGGATGTGACACAGTTACGCTCTTCTGTTTAGCATTGGAGAAAGGGGAAAAAGAGGGATAAAATGAATCCGCAAGACCAAGTTACCTACGTTTTCTAATCTAGCAGAATTTAGAGGTTGAGGATTCAGGCATACATTTCCTACCGCTGTTGGGAGATCAGGCATCAAGAACCTTACTTTTTTCAAGTGGAGGAAGAGCAACTACACCTGCTTGCAATTCAAATAATATTATTTGGGCCCCAATTTGCCAACCTGTAGTATATCATCAAGGCTTGGCTTTTTTTTTTTTTTCTTTTTCCTTTCTTCCATTGTTATTTGATTTGGGGTTTTGTTTTTGTCTGTTTGTTTTGGTTTGTTTTTTTTTTTTAATGACAGACACATTTAGAGATACAACAATGGCAGCACCTTTTGTCTGCAGTTGTAAGAGGCGAGGTTTAATGTGTATGCTTTTCATGCCATGAGATTTAGGGGGTTAAAGCATGGATTTTAGCAGACTCCTTTGGGGTTGTGTGTCTCCTGATGTGAAATGCACCATAATCCCGAGATTTTTTGATGCTGGAGGAGCACTTTTCCTCAAGGTGGTGTTTAGAAATTGCGTAAAGACTTGGGGCCAACAAGTTGCCTGATTTCAGGGTTTTGTGATGCCAGTGCCATGAGCAAAGCATGTTCTGTATTTGGGGTGTAATAAGAGCAGCTGGGCTTGTTTCCTGTATTAATAATTCAATTGGAAGTTGGGGGTAAAACAAAAACACAACGGGATCCTGTTAGGTCCAGCTGTTTCCACCCCCCGCCTTTCATGCATCACTTTCTCCCCGTCTGAAACCACGTTCCCACCCTCGGAGTTAATGGTAGGGTGGGGGGTAAATAAGGAGCAGGGGCTGGGAGTGAGCAGAGGCAAGTGGTCAGAAGTATCATGTTTCTCAGGGTGTCACACACCCTAAATCCCTAAATGATCGCTTCACGAGGAACACTACCAACTTCTTTTTTTTCTTTTTCTTTTTTTTTTTTTTTCTTTTTTAGCCCCGTGTAGTTTTTAGCTCGGGACTTGTGTGCATTGCGAGAGGCTTTTTTAGGTGCGGATCTGGGAGGGCTGGACCTAAGGGGCGAGGACAGGGACCTGGAGGGACAGGGCAGCGTGCTGGGACGGGGTGGGTGGGGGTGGGTGGGTGTGAGAGAGAAACCGCGTGTGTGGGTTTATTTTTTCCTCTCATTCCTGGGGTCTGAATGGAAAGCACGTTGAGCTGTAATTAAGACATCTTGGAGGCGTACTTAACTCATGACGTGTTGCTTTTCTTTTCCTCTCGGTGAGAAAGTGGCTCTCTCTTCCCTGAATCAGGTCCTCTGCCACCCAGAGCCACAAAGAGACATTCGGGACATAGGCACACACACGCACACACTGACTTAAGGTGAGCACCAAAAACTTCCTCCGCACTTCGCTGTCCTCTGTTTCAAACTGCTGGAGAGTTCTGAGAGCATCTCAACTCAGGAGCTCTGCGCAAGGTAAAAAAAATAATCAAACTTTTGGGAAAGGTTTTTACTCCTTTCTTTCTCTAAGTCGGATGGGGATCCAGTAAGCAATGTCTGTGGCATCAGCTCCAGGGCTGCTCTGAAGGGATTTTCAAACGATCTAATTTGGCAGCTGAGGCGGGGGGTGAGGGTGAAAGACGGATTGAAACTGGCTAACTTCAATGTGTTTGACTTTAAGTGCTCTCTGTTACCAAAGGAGAGATCATATTGCAACTGCAGATTCCGTCTGAAAGACAAAAGTTGTGTACTTCTGCTCTGTGGCTTCCTCCTATGGGATTATACATTTCACAGAGATTTGTCTTTCTTGAGGGATTTCTTCATCCAGTCAGATGCTTTTAGAAGTTTTTAGGATGTAGGAAAAGGAGGACGGTAGACTGAGCAAGAATTTCAAGAGCTGGAAGTAGATTTGCATAAAGTACTAACCGTCCAGTTAGAAGGAAAAAGATTTTGATAAGATGTGATAAATTACATATTGATGTCGCATTTGGCTATTTATTGTCAGAAAGCCTAAATAACATTTGGCACAGGTTTCTGTATCGTCTCCACTCACCAAGAAAGTTAGGATGCCCAGCATTTTGAATGTGTAGCTGCACATTAGCTGGTCCATGGCTATGATAACTATCATTTTACTGTCTGTTTATTTGGTTTTGGGGGTCAGATACATATAAAGGTGTCATTCAAAATGTTTTCCATGGCAAAACTACTTGTGTGGTAGGTTTACATATAAAGGGTTGGAAAGCATTTGCAGGTTTGAATTAAGGAGGTTTATTGCTATTTGTGTATCATTAGAAATTACTGCTAAGATCTTTCAGGGCAGAAAATGTTGCCATATATGTTGCTGTGGGATGTCATGTAACTGATATAACACCTTCAGGAGACTCTGGGAACCTGGCAATGTGTACAAGAGAATCATGTAGATTGTTAACAGCAGTGAGTTTGTATTAATGGCTAGCAAGACTGTTTTCGTGCCTAAATGTGGAAAGAAGCAATCTGGAAAGATTCCTGTTGTTTTGTTAGGAAAACATTGTTAGGAATATGTATGATGTGGTAGTTGAAAACGTAGATGCAGAGGCTGTGTAACTGCATACACACCCTCTCAACAAACTTTCTAGAGACAGAGTATTTTCAGCACGTGGAGAAATGTATCATAAACAGCAAAATTATTATCAGCTCCTATGGAGAGGGAACGAGGAGTCAGCAGTCTCATGCCAAGGCGTGTCACACAGACTGCCAAATCCTCGTGCTACAAAGAGACAGCTCATGCTTCCTTGGTTTTTCATATCTAATGGAGGCAGATCTTCAACTCCCCTAAAGCATAGCTAAGTGGAGTTGCTCTAAATGCGTTATCTGAGACTCTAACCTGTATGTGCTTACCTGTATTACATTTAGTGGCAAGGGGAAAGGGAAGAAGGAAGAATGCAGGAAGGAACAGAAAGAATGAAAAAAAAGACTAATTTGTGATACTTTTCAACATAACAGTTAAAGCAAAATGGGAAAAATAATTTTGTAGAGAGCAGCTATTTCAAGTTAAATAAAAAAAATGTCAATGTAATAATCAAGACACTGCTGGTCTGCACTGAAATTGTGCCAAAGGCCTGTCTTCCTAATAAGATTCCTGGATGTATTAGCAGATTCCAATAAGAGAGAGAAAAAAACCCTGTGTCATTATGAAGAAAAGTATTATCCACAGCAATGTCCTCTTCAGAGACATGACTGGCAGTGTAATTCACAGCAAAGCATCCTTTCATTATAAACCTAGCGGGTTCAGTTTCTCTCATTTTCAGTTGGCATGGTTAAAACAACTAGCAGCTACTAAAAAAACCCTAAAGTAGTACAAAAGCTTGGGGCTGGGTGGGGAGAAGTTTCAGAAAAGGGTGGAGGGTTTCTGTGGCATGCTGCAGTGCACCTATGTTTTTACAGTTTGTAAAAGGATGAGAAGAGCATTTTCTACTGCGGGTCCCCAGCCTCTCTGATTTTATGCTGATATGTGACTAAAAGAAATATTTTTGTCCGCTATTGGTCACAGTCTGGAGCCAAAAGAACTGTTGTCAATACTTACTTAATCAAGTCACTTAACCTCCTTGCCCCTCAGTAAAAATCTGGAAATAATATTGACCAACCTTGAAAAAGTGTTTTGAGATCTTCAAGTGAAGAGTGACTTTGCAATTGCATATATTTAAATATATTCAAAGTTTTCCAATTCACTGCAAGGATTAAAGAGTGAGAACTGAAATTAGTGTTTTCTACTCTTCATTTGCCTTTTCCTTGAAGTGGTAGTTAAACTATCCTTGGAAGTTGAAATACTTTGCATTTCTGTTTTGCTGTAAACCTGACAGTATATTTCGTTACTTAAAACTCTCTGAAAATGAAAAGTTTTGGAAGAAAATTATGTTCATATGACAAGCTGCTTCTGTTGCTTGTGAGGAAGCATTAGACATTCTGTCTCCACTGTTAGTAACTGTAGCATACAGTACTGCACTTGAAAAGGTAGCTTGTAACTCATAGGTAACAAAATGTTCTTTGGGGTAAAAAAAAGTCTGAATATACTTAGGATTTCAATCAATGGTGTTTAAGGAGGATTAGAGGAAACAGCTGGCTAAACAAATATTAGGTGTAGAGTGGATGCTGTGGTATAAATTAATAATGCAGTTCTTTATCTGCTGTATGAATGGGAGGTTTTGTGGAGATAAGACGACCTAAACATGGTCACTGTGTGCCACCTAGTGGATACTGCAAAGAGTCTGTCAAAAGATTTTTCTTTTATTCGGAACATCTGTAACTAATCCAGGTGCAACTTAACTGTAAGTGGTTAGTTTTATTCGGTTTTATCATTAAAAACTATCAGATAGCTTTTTTTTTTTTTTTCTTTCATAGGTTTTTAGGGGAAGTTCTTTCTGCTTTTTAAGTGCCTATTAGATCTGATAAAAATCAGTTCTGCTTTTATTTAACGTAATTTGCCACTAATACCTATTTCCAAAGACTTGTTAAATCATTCAGTAACGAATAGCCACAAATTAACACTTAGTTTGACATACCGAGCTGTCAAAAGTGAAGAGATTTCTGTACAAATATTGTGGCAGGAGAAGCTATGTTCAGCAGTAAGGATTTCAAAGCTCCTTCCAAAACTCCTTTATAACATAGGATGTGCTTTTGTTAAACCCCCTTTTGATTTGTCCCTGAATATTTTGTCAATGATAGGCATAGACAAAGAAAATGTTGAATTATTTCTGATGGCTAATAAAAGGTCATAAACCCTCTCCATCTTCTTTTTCTGTGCATGCCATTTATCTCCGCCTTCCTCAGACCTCACACACGCTTATTGCCTGGACTGTCCTTTCTCTTTATTAGGGAAAGGAAAATTGCTTTTTGGTCCACTGGATTGTTTGTTCAGTAGTAGATGTTCAGGTTCTGTCAATTCTTGTAGCTCTAAAGGATCCCATGAAATGGCAAGGTTTCAAGCAGGCATACATCAGTCTGGATATACTTTGTGGCTGTTTTTATGCTATGTGACCAGCTTACATGCTTCTACTTCCTAAGCTTTTTTACAATTTCACCATCATCACAGCTTCCACTGCAGTCATCTCTTAGGCACCTAAACCAAGTGATGAATCTATGGTTCTGATCCTACATTTTTCAAGTAAGTAAGGGCCACAATGGCTACTGGAGCAAAGAAGTATTCAAATACTTGGCAAAGTCAAGCTCCCTCTGCTTTGCTTGCTCCTGATTTTCATCACTGTCTGAACAGTAAATCAAATGGCAACATCACACTTAGCAGAACAAACAATTTCTGTGTCCTTCTTATTCACTTAGCTTTGAAAACACATTTTTTTGTTTCCTTTTAATTAGTACAACAGAATGGAAATCTTGAACATGATCAATGGCTCTGAAAACAAACATTTAAAACATGCATTAAGAAGTCACAGAGCAGTAATCTGTAATGACTACTTTGAAAACTTTTCTCAAGAGTTATATGAAATATTACCATCAGAGGTTGTTAACATGATGCATGTGTTAATAGCTAAAGTGAGAAGGAAATCTGCCTTTCCATTAATCAGGCAAAGTTTACAAATGAAAATCTAGGAAGGTAAAATACCACAGCAGCAAATGGGCTAATTGATTTGATGCTATGCTTCATAGGTGGCTACCTTTCTTTTTAGTGCTGCCTGGCCTGGTACTGTGAATCACGAGAGCTGCTAATGGAATCAGACCCAAACTGTATTAATGAGAGTCTTTGCAAGGCCGCAGAATCTCTCCTGGGACAAAGCTTTCCAGTAGTGTCACTGGCACACAGAGTCACCGCCATTTCCTAGAGCAGGGCACATCAGATATTACAGCAGAATCTACATCGTTAATTGTCTGGCATAATAGAAATAAAATCATGAGACCAGAAGAACGTCCCTGGATATATGCTTCTTGCTTCAAAAAATGTCATCTTGGCATTTGTCTAATAGCAGAAGACCATTATCTTGAGACAGCTTTCCATTAATAATATCTCCTAATTACTTTAAATGCTTGCAGCCTACGAGGAACATATGGGCCATGGAGACAGGTTAGATGAGAAATGTGTTTGGCAGAAATCTAAGTAGTAGAAAACAAACATTTTAAACTACTCCAGGGGAAAAAGAAGAAAAAGTTACTTAGAGGTAGTTTAAATTTGGGCTTGATCACTTTTGGTCTGTACTTTTGCAAGTGGATATTAAGTTTGGGGTTGTTTGAGGTTTTTTGCATGTCGTATCATGTTAATTTACACTGCTTATGTCATGGTACCTGGTAACTCATCATCTAAAGTATATCAATTAGTGCATTAAACCATGAAGTATACTGACATCTATTGTGATTAACATTTCTTTACATTCAGAATTCCTTTCCTACAAGAATGCCTATACACATAGAGAAGAGGCAGTCTGTGTGCATCTATGTGTATATATATGTATGTGTGTATCTAAATATATATATATATGCTCACATGCCTATTAGAATGTGTAATTTATTTTTTGGAGTCTGGTGATTGAAAATCGATTGTGTAAAATGGCACACTGCTGTTGATTTGTAGTTTTTAGCATACAGACTATTACCCTCCATTGTTTTAAAACTGGCGATTCATTGTTCTGCTAGTTAGTGGCTATCACTGCTTGGCACTTGCGCTTTGGAAGATCATATACACAAAAGGCATGGTACAATACCACTGCGCTCTGAGATTCTGATCCAGCAAAACAATATATAAGCAACTTTACTTACATTAGTAATTCAGTGAAATCAATAGAAACTCAGACAGGGCTCAGTGAATAAAACTATTCATCTATTTGCAGAATGGCATCCATAATATCACACAGGACTGATCAAAAAGCAGTACATGAAGCTCCTAACCTGCAAATCTGTTTAGCTTTATAGACATAAGTACCTCAGTCATGTCAATAAAATGTTAAGTAAAACTGTGCATATTTACAAAGAGTAGAGGAATCAAGACCTGCACCCATGGAATCTCTGTGTAGAAGTACGTGTTTAATGTAGGAAAAAAACTTTCATTGCTAAAATAACTTCCCAAACTCTCCAACTGGAACTGAGTAACTACTCATCTATTTATTAATATTTGAGAAAATACATGCTACACCCCAAAATATCTATGTGGTGGTTGTTTTTTTCCATAAACATATTTTCAAGCAAAAGAAAAACCCAGCCCTGAGTCATATACAAAAATACTGCTTGGAAATGGGAAAAGCACATTGCAAATTTTCCTGTTTTGTAATAGCTGTGAAAACATTATAGTGTTGGGCCCAACCAAGAGATTTATAAGAACCACATCAGAGAAGAATAATGTTACAGTAGGTGCGGTAGTTCTTTTACTGAAACTGCAGTGATACATGTGTGTTGCAACTACAGCAGACCATAACGGTGCTGCCACCTTCTGATATGCACTGTTTATAACCAGAGATAATCTGCTCCCATTTTCTAACACTTGAGATGCTGTACATGCAGTAGCGAAGCTCTGCGTTTTTAATTTCATGCATAACCTGAAAGATTAATGAGAACATTGTTATTTTCAGATAAACTATGTTTCTGGATTTCCAAATGTCTGAAGCAAAATGTCAAGTTTTGCTGAGTCTTTGTAACTTGTTTCTTTAATAGCTTTGATTATATAGATTTAAAATAGGTGTACAAAGTGTGATTCAGCTTTTATTAGCAAGTCAATCAGGCAGGCCAATTTTTTTGTTTGTTTTGGTTTTTTGTTCAGATGTTGCTGTATTTATTCTTTGAATGATTTGATTAGAACACATTTTCACCAGTGTACTGAAATAAACTACGGTTGGACTAGATGATCTTAGAGGTCTTTTCCAACCTAAATGATTCTAAAAACTCTATTAATGCAGTGGCTGTGTATTTGTCTGATTGTGCATGTGATGGTGTGTCTGGTCACATATATCATGTTATGTGGTTTTGATGTATTGTGGGGACTTAATGGTCATCTCTGTGAGCCAAGAACCAATGAGAGACAGTAAAGATGTTGATCTCTAACATTTTCCAGATTTTGCCCAGCTGAAACAGTGAATAGAAAGGATGGTAATTTGGCTGTTATTATTGATAAAGATAACTACAGACTACTATATTTTTACTCTTCAGTATTGATGAAAGGGCTTGGTAAACCAGATTATAATCTGGCCACATTGTACTGCACATCTATTCTCTCAAATGTCATTGCAAATGAGAAAAGACACAGAAGACAAAAGATTATCTTTAGCTTTTGCTGAAGAAGTAGGCTATCAACACGTTTGAGTGCCAGGGTAAGACGCACCATGTTGAGTCTTTTACCCAGTGGCTGGTGCCTGGTATGGCACAGTGATGTGACTGGTCCCTGTGCTGGTTTGAAGAGACCTGGTCCCTTACACCCCATGCATAAGGGAGCACATAGTAGGAGACAGATAGAAGCACTTGGCTGCTGCAGGGATTATATGTCTTTCAACACAGCTCCTTTAAGCCTGTAAACCATGTGCCAGAGAAAAACCAGTTGCACTCCATATGTGTGACATGCTGGTCTCATTCTGACAACATAAAATACAGAAAGCAGAAAAGAGCAGGTAGAAGTAGAATGTACAGGAGCCAAAGGTGCTGTGCAATTAAATAAACAATGATATGTCCTGGGAAATCCAACAGGAAAAAATGCAATTTTTAAACAAGAATCTCTCAGAGTAGATCAAAAGAATAATAAAACATTTATCGGTGTGTCTGAATGGTTCTCCTTAATACCAACATCTGGTCTTTTAGCCAATGAATGGGTTGTTGCATCCAGTTTCCAGGCATTTCATTCTGTTTTCCCCCATGAGCAGGCTAAGAGAAGCATGCAACTAGTACATTTTTCCAAAGCAACCTCCATATCTGATTGCATCTGCATTTTAATGTATGTTCCACTCTGATCAAATCAGACAATAAGAAAAACTTTCAAATCCAGTAGGGCATTCCCCAGTAGGATGGCATGTACAACATCTTCATAAGCAAGCTAGGAAGATATTGTCTTGATAAAACTAGTGTGACGTGTTTTCAAAACTGGTTAGGAAATCAATAGCTCACTGTGAAAGTAGAAACACATATCAAATGGGATTTTGCCAGGGCTAGTCAGTTTTGGTACTCTTCAATATTTTCATTAGTAACTTGGATAAAGGAATAGAAAATACACTTAAGTTTTTAGAAAATGCAAAATAGGGAGAGATTGAATTATTTTGGAAGCTATGCTTTGAAGTTAAAATGTTCTTGCCTAACTGGAGAAAAAACTGGAAAAAAATCTTTTCAACAAATAGAATGTGGTAAACTGAGGCAGAAAAAGAAAACAATCTACAAAGATGAGTAAGGTTTAGGGTCTCATTTGAGCTTGTTCTGGTGCCAGATACTTCATTTTGAGAGTGGTATAGACCAGCTAAAGAAAGTCATAAGGAAAATAATAAAAATGATAGTTTAGGAAGCATGAGTTGGAAGAACCAACTGGAAAACCTAACCTAGCCTAACCTAGCCAAAAGATGAATACACTGAAGGACAGGCATAATAATAGTCTTTAAATCATAAAAAGGTGCTGCAAAGATAGAGTAAATCATCCTCTCCCTATGTCTGTAGCAGAGAAAAGGGGAAGTATTGAGTGCATATTGCAGGAAGAAAGACTGGAGAAAGAGATTTCTAAAAGATGAGAAAGCTCAGGCATAGGTTGCCTGGAAAGCCTGTGAAGCCCCATTGTTTCAGTTTTCAATACCACATTAGACAAAATGGATAGAAGTGTGAAGATGGTGACTCCTTTTGGCTCTCTGTTGGACAACTTTTCTACAATTCTACTGAATTAGACAGTTTTGTTTGGGAGAATACTTTTGAAAATTATAACTTGCTTCAGCATCTAAACAAGCAGAAGAGTATTTAACAAAATCTAAAGAGGTTAACGAGTTTTCACAGTTTGTGTCTCATGAAGATAACTCTTTGTCCTTGAATGTAGTAATTCAAATACATGATCTTTGCAGATACAGTTGAGTCCAGTCTGGTTTCAAATATCATCTGAGTAAATGGAGCTTGAGAATTACTTATTTTTAATCATGTACTGCAAATCTGAGATGAAAGAAGCATCCTTCCCTATGCATATCACTGCACTGAGTGATTCACTTTAGGTATCAAGTTGATAGAAACTTTAGATTTACTGTTTTTCAAGAAGTATCAAGCAGCAAAAAATATGCAGAGAATTATGAGATAATGTCACTTGAATAGAACATTGCCAAGGAATAATGGTCATCTATCAGAAAATTAAAACTACCACATTTATGGAAAACACTGTCAGTGTCAAGGGAAAGCACAAATGTTTATTTCTAGACCTGGAGACATAGATCCTGTCAAGTCATGTTGTGAGGGTGCGTTATTTTTGGTGTATCTGATGATTGATGCAGATTCTATTATTTTATCTGAGGAATGTTGGTTCAGGACTGCACCATTACTGAATTACTGCCATTTGTTTGTTTGGACTTCAGCCTTCTTCTGACATTATATTGGGGAAATGTGACTTTTTATTTCTGGTTGATTATGAGCTTGAGGAAATCTATATTTATTTCTGTGATTTGCATTTTGCACAACAGTCATCTCAGAAAACAACCCTCCTTCTGCAGACAATTATATTCATTGATTCATTTTTATTTATTTATTTATTACTCCAGAAACTGCCATGGAACTATGATTTACAGGTTTTATGCTTTTTATATATATATATTAGTAGCACTGTCCAGTTTATATTGACTTTCTCACATAAAAGTTAAATAAAATCTTACAGATGTAGTGTAATAATAGAGCCCACATGTTGGAGGGCAAGAGCTCACCCTAACAAATATACCTAAAGAGAGGGAGATGGGGTTCTCCAATGTGAAGCACACTGTCTTTGAGTTCCTTTGACACCAAATAGCCAATTTAGCATGTCTTGTATCAGGCTTGAATATGCCCTAAACTATGGCCCAAAGTCATTAGAAATCCAGGGTCTTGGTTCGATAAATTTTGGCTTTCTTCTAAGTCCACAGAAATGCCACCTATGAGCAATGGCTCTTTTGGCAATGGAGTCGCAGTCCCATTGTGTCTACTTCAGGGAGATTTATAGATAGTCTTTGTAGTCTAGAGGAAAACCAGAAGCAAGAATACGCCTCTTCTTTTGCAATTAAAGGTTTGCAAGTTCAGTTACTGTGCAATGTACAAATAAATATGAACAAAAGGGAAAATTAAACACTCTGCTGGTCAACAGCTGTAACTTTTTATTCCCATGTTTTTAGGATGCATATTGTCATTTTAGGAAATCTTGCAGATCTGAAAAAAATGTAAAAGGCAATTCTGGTTCGCTATAAGCTCTTCCCAAACTTCAGTAAGGACAGTGTAGCACAAAGGAAATACATGTGGGCTTACCTCAAGGAGAATTTGGTTCATATTTCTCTGTCATGGAAGCTTAAATATGGCAGATGGCCTAGAAAGCATAACAGTCAACTCTTGCAATTCTCATAACATTTTGTGGGTTTGTTTTATTAGGTCATCAGTTTTAAAGTCATAATATTAGATAAGAGTCTTGACTCCCACTAAGAAAAGTCTTTTTGGCCTTTGTGCTTACAATGGAAAGCTTGAATATGTGAACTGCAGGAGTAAATTAGAGAGTCCTAACCACGTGATTTGTCTAGCAATTCTCTGTATCACTGGGTTCAGTGAGACTGAAAGGGGCATTCTCATCTCAGTGGTGCCCAATGACATGAACGGGAGGTGAGGGACCCACACAGAAATACAAGAAATTCTGTTTAAACATAAGAGAAAACTGAGAGGGTGATTGAACACTGGAACAGGTTGCCCTGAGATGGTGGAAGAGTCTCCATTCTTGGAGAGAGTCCAAACCCAACAGGACACAGCCCTGAGCAACCAGCTCTACTTGACCCTACTGTGAGTAGGGCGGTTGGGCTAGACTCCTACAGTCAAATTCATATTTGCTCGTGTATCATCTAGACTCATGGTACTGAAGAGAAAAAGTCATTGATTTTTGCTAAAAAAGGCTATGGATTGTTTCTTGGCTGCTTGGATATACAAAAGCACAAGAATAAAGAAGAACAAGATATTACAAAATGATGCCAAACCTCCCTCTAACAGCATATTCCGATGCCATTCAAGGAAAGACAAAGCAGGGCAAAAATAATGGGAAAGAAAGAGTAAAAAATATCAAATAGCAATATTGCTTTTCCTCAAACAAGAACAGAGAGGTGTGAGGAGGAAGCTCGCCCCTTCTGTGCATGGTAACTACTGCTGCCAGATGTTGAACAGTCCTGTTAAAACGGTGTTTAGCTGAATCTAGAGAAGGAAGCAAAGAAAGACAGCGTACAGAAAACATGAGTCTCATTTACACTATATTTTCTAATTGACTTTTCAATTTCCTATCATGCAGCCCTTAATTGCTCTTGGCTTTGACCTTTAATGCAATTCTCCGGCACTAAACTGATCAGCATCTCTAGATTGACTCAGGAAGCTATGGGTACTTCGTGGTTGATTCAGTGCTAGAAGAGTCTTTTGAAGTGTTATCTTTCATCTCAAAGTGACTTCAAATATATTCCATATAGTGTATTGCTTGGACAGTGAGGAATGAACCAACAGATTTGCCTATGATTCTGACCTTTGCTTTCCTCCCTCTGAAATAAAATCACAGTAGAGGATAGCCAAAGGTTCATAGGCACAAAATAGACCATTAGGGATAAGTTAGTGCTTGCTATATCCTTCTAATTTAGTTTATCATTTCACTGCTGCAGGAATTCTAGTATGATTAGAAGTCAGACAACTTTACTGAAAATCTGAAGACCAGCACCTTACTGCTTATATCTCCCTGCCACTGAGACTGAGAATTTCTTTGTGCATAATGGAGTGCCCACAAAGGACTTACAGGGAATCATTATTGCCATCTTAACTCCGTGCTGTTTGAAGGAAAGAAGTGTGGTTGCTGTACTAGCAGAGAGAATTTAACACAATATCAATTTGAGATTCAGGCATCTGAAAACAGATATTAATTGTTATCTTTTAATTATGTATTACTTGCAATAGGGAAGAAAGTATTACTGAGTAGTTAAGACATTTTACTGTAAAGATGTTTTACTGTTGCTTGAGAACTGTTTCATGGAAATTTGTGCACCTCTTTCAATGCAAGGAAACCCCCATTATTCACCTTGTTTAAGATATATTGTATGTGAATGCTATGCATTTACTTTATGAAGATATAAATGTCTTCATAACAAGTAGAAGGCAAATAAAAATCTGGTCAAAATACTTCGAGCAATGAGGTTATTGTTCCATATGAAGAAGACAAAAAAGGCAGTTCTGGCTCATGCTTTGTTGAAAATAGTCATGTAACTTTCCACTGTTTACTTCTCCAAAGGTTAATACAGCAGCCTGAAAAATGTTAAATAATTACAGCAAAGATTGCATATGCTAATGTCTTCTGGCTCATTGACTCAGAGGCCAATAATATTCCTTTTGATTTTCTGACTTCATCCTCCTTTTAAAGTATATATAGTTCCTGAAATGATTAATTTATAAATTCATAGACTTAATGGGAATACTTTTAGGTATTTCTTACTCCATATTCAAAGCAGGTAAAATTATTTCATATGCTGGCCAACAACATCATCTGTCATGTCACTATGTCTTGTATTCCATCCTAGCTCCTTGGGTTAGATGGATTGCTAGTCGTAATGGTTTTATTCTTCCATGTGCTGAAGGAACAATTCAGTTACGAGAGTATGTGATCTTCTCTGTGTCAAAGCATTGGAAGGTGGCTAATTCAAGTTTAAGAAAGCTAAATTTGGGAAGCCAGGCTTCCCATTGCACTGGTAAATCCTCATCTAGCCATGCCACTTCTTAGGCAATGACAGGCTGCAAACCCCACACTGAGCTGTAGCCTTGGGCAGGACTGTGCCATCAATCTTCTCTCAAGCAGTGTTCCCTTCACAAAACCTCTTTGGCAAACAGTGCCATGGGTCTGACCAACTAACACATGTCCAGGCCCTTGGGTTGACTCTCAGCCAGCATGTCAATCCTTGCTCTGCTGATTTCCTGATTATATTTCTGGGGGTATGTGCTTGATAGAGGTGTCACAAAGTAAAGTTCACATTTTGGTTCCTGACATCTTAGTCATGAAGGTTTACCACCACAAAGGAGACACTGAATTTTGTCATTCCAAGGAGAAGGGTTCAGGCCTTTTCTTGGTCAAGCATCTTTTGCCAGAGGGAAAGGATGGAAGACAGAGCTGGAACAGAGACCAGAGGGAGAGAGGTATGCAGACCTCTCCCCCGGGCACTGGATGGAAAGCAGCAATAGGGAGAGCAACTGCTGCGCCTGGGCAGGTGCAGCTGCCCTCCTCACTCCAGTAACATCCATTGTTCCATTCACCCTCCAAAGTGGAGAGAGCATCAGCCTTTCCCTCGGGTTCTGGCATAGGCAAACAACACAGTGAGACCATGCCTATTCCAATAGTCCTAGCAACTGCCTGTTTGCACAAGCTGCCCTAAGCCACCTTTGATAGCATATGTATCAAAGAGGCTTGACTCTTTAATCACTGCATTAGAAATGCATCTCACATCACCCATGTCAAATCTTCCTGTTTTCCTCTTATTCAGCCCAGACAGTGCAGCACGTCTTGTGCGTATTTATTTCATAAGGAGCATTGGGCCAGGGCACCATTTTGCACACCGTTAAGTGCACTCCCAAGATACTTTGATATTAAAACACTTTCTATACACCATGCTCACATTTTAAGCTGAGTATTATTGCATAAGAAGATATCAGGGATTTTGAAGAATTTAGGGTATTCAAGATTTTAGCATGTGGGAGAGGACATTTATGACCTTGGAGTTTCAGGACAGCCTACATGAACTTGGGCAAACAGTAGTAAATGATGCTTTAAGAAGTGCGACATCTAATCCTATCCCCGTTTGGGTAGATATGATACACGCCATAGCAATGTGGCAGAAGTGGCACATGGAAGGACCAGAGGTTTAACCCCGTATCTCTCAGCAGTTTCTATGTACCCATCCACCTGTTTGCAGTAGTTGACTTAGGTGAACTAGCTGAGTATTTCTGCTAAAGCTGTTACCCATGAAAGCATTAATTGTGTTGTATTTAAATAGTAATTGCTACACTTCTGACATTATACTTTTACTTCTTTGAAACAAATAGGACTGTGGGCCCCTCTGAGAGATGCTTTTCTAGGCAGGATACTGCAGGTTCAGCTAGGAAGCACAGAGCTGCTTGCCACGAGCTCATATTCGGAAGGTTTTCTTCAGAACCATGAAAATAATACTTAGTTCTTACAAATCACTTTATCACTTTTCATCCCTACGTCTTAAATTGCATTACAAAGATGGCAATTAGCATTAAGTCATTTGGTAAAAGTGGAAGTGAAGTTAAATTTTTTTTTAATTTTTTTTTTAATAAAAACTTGTGTTCTGCAACACGTTTAGCAGTTTCAAAGCAAAGAGAAATCTTATGGCTTTTGCTTCTTTGTACACATCCATTATGCAGGGAATCCTAAATATGCCAATATATACAGATGGTGACAAACTCCATTTACAGTGTCTATGCAATGACTGCATCCTGTGCACTGCTCAGAGATATTGTACAGAGTCACCATGAGACTCAAGTAACAGACCAGCAAGGAACACTTTGCCAGAAAACATTTTCAGGTCAGGATATTGCCTCAGCGATTTTGCACTGCTGAAAATATTTACTAAATTATAGCATATCACTACAGTAAGCTGTGGATGTCTCTTGTGAAATTAATAACCTTTGCTTCAATGACCAAGAATTAGAGACAGTGTTGTTTAACCACTCTTCTTGCATGCTAAAAAACAAATAATATTTATCTTTGACAGTACCCACTACTCTGTTTTGCCAACCCCAAAAAGTTAGGTCACTTCTTTTTTCTGATGGCCAGCAAAATGGAAGCTATGCCTACACAGATATTATTGTCTTTTTCTTTTTCCTTGTAAAACATTAAAAACTAGCAGTCTCAAATACCTTCATACACTTTAGAAAAGTTTACCTTAGGTTTTTTCGTTTGGTTAGTTCGTTTTTCATAGGTATTTCTTTTTTTTCCAGGTAGTAGCATTGTTCTACGTGTTTTAGAACATTTAGAGAATCTATTTCTAAATGTCCTAGGGAACACTAGGTAGTTAGATTTTATTCTCTTATTTTCTTACCATGTAAACACAAGAAAGGAGAATTTTTCAGCTGGAGGTGAACACGCAGGTGGAAGCACAGAGGAAAATGGTTAAAACTTTTCATAAAGGGAAAGAAGGTTTCTGAGGAAAGGTAAAAAAAAATTACTTTGGCTAAAATCACAATTGACTGACAAAGTGGAGGTGCTTAACAGCTACAAAAGTTTGAAGTGAGCACAGAGAGGTTGGATATTAAATCGAAGGGTACTGGACCATAGTCCTGGATGTTCTTTGTTCCTGGGATTTACTGCTTGTTATGCCATGGCACAGCAAGGAACTGCACTGTATTGCTCACTGAGCAGCAAGTGTGAGGCCTTTCACTGCAAACACATCTTTTATTTCCTGTCTGAATAATATTATGGAAAAGGTTTCTTAAAAAATTTTATTAAAAGGTAAATAAATAGTAAATAAATGGTAGAAGTGATGAAGAATTATAAAGAAAGAAATCAGCTAAAGTCCAAATATTGTTTCTGAATTCAGAGCACACAATGAAAGTCTATGTTGTAGTCAAGGTGCTATTTATAGCTTGTACGTTCAGAGTTTATACTAGAAATGAGTTTATAATGGAAAGTATGTCGGGTTATGAGTGTGCCAGTATCTTTTTTCCAACAAAATCTAATTTGAGACATTTAAACAGAGGTGTTTGCAGTAGAGGACTAGTGTTGAAGGCTTTTTTTTTTTTCTTTTCTTATGACCAATTTGAAATCCTTCGTAAAATATGTGTGCCAGTCCTTTTATAGTAAAAATGAAGGGAATTTCTCGGGTCTTAAATAGCATCTGGCTTTACAGCCTTTGATGTCCCAGTTGTAAAATAGAGGTCACCCACTAACTCACACAGTAACTGTAAGGAACAGTGCACAGCCACAGCACATTCTCAGTTCTTTCTCTGATTTTGGTTTTCTCCTTTTACTCTCATTCTGCTCCCAAGAGATGCGGTCTGTTGCAACCACCCTCTGCTTTATGCAGAATGGTCTGTCAATTGGCGATTTGTGGGTATGAATGTTAGACTTGATCCAGTCTCTCCTCTTGTTCCCCTACTTGTTTCAGCAGGGAACCTGCAGTCCTTCCTGCAGTCATACTTTTGCCCTTACTGCCAAAGTCTAGACTACGATCTGGTTTGCTTAGTATAGCAATTATGCATTTAGAGCTGCATTACAGCTGAGGAAGAGCTGTCTTTCCTTGGGTGACCCATGTAAAGCACACCTAGAACTGAAGTCCCAATTAGATGCTCAGCCAAAAAGCATTCCTCTCTTCTCCCCCAGCTCCTCACCCACATTCTTGAAGAAAAAACTTGTTTTGTTGCTGCAATTGTTCTCCCCTTCCCATAGAAGAGAAAGTACCACATTTCTTTAATTGTTTTTCCCTGCAGCACATCTGAGACACTGTGACTCCCTGAGAGTAAAATGCTTCTGGTATCTAACAGCAGGAATTGTTCCATCTTGACACCAACAAAGATCAAAGCTAAATGCCGCAAGTTAGTCTAGAAGTGCAAGGAAAACCGTCCTTACTCTATATTTATATAAAACAGATCCATGACTATACCTCAAAAGATGTGTCATGTAAATTTCAGATGAAAATAGCAGGGTTCAAAGGCATTAATTCTATGTAGTGTAATCTTTTAGTGGTATGTTGGAGGTGCGAAATTGTTCTTCATTAAATGCAGGCTTTATATGCATGCTTTTATGTCTATGTCAGATTTAATTAGAGCAATGACCTGATTTTTTAGAAATAGATTTCTACTGTCTACAGCGTTTCCAGTGAGACTAGATTATTAAAAAGCTCATTTATTATATTTATGCTTTTCAAATTATTTCATTTTGAGGCTCATGAAAGTACTTTTTAAATAGTGTCCATTCCTCAAATTGACCAAAGACAAGGGTATTTTATAAGATTATTATAATGTGTCAGCCAATTAAACCATGTTTTTAATCTTCTGCTAATTGCAGTGACATTTTCTTTACTACTTTTTGCTGTAGTACTAGCTATGGCCCCTAAAATGACAAACTCTTCTCCCCTTGGATGTGCAGTCCCTGTGAGAATGTTAAAATAGCTGTTGCACATGAATAACCTATTTTAGAAACAGATTAACCATTACACAAATATGAAGGAGGGGTGGGCGTGGAGGTTGCATCTGGGACCTGCTCAAGTCCATCCTGTGAGTTTCCAGTCCCAGAGAACAGCAAGTTAATAGCTTGTGAATAAGTATTCACTTTCTGCCTGGGATCCATAATAACTGCGTAAGTAGTCATTCTTTTTTCAGAGCAGATAATAATGTGTCTTGGTGCTTCAAGAGAGACAAATTATTTTACTGCAGATTTTGTGTTTGGTAATTTCTCTCCTTGTCTCAAGTAGACATTTCTAGAAAGAGGATGACAAAATTCCTGCATGCTGGTTTATCTTACCAGCTTTTACTGGTGCAATCATGTCAGCCAAAAGCATATCTTGCTTTATCAGAGTATGTTCAACAGCCGAAGTTTGAATGGTCATCCATACATATGTACATATACAGATACTTGTGCGTGTACATATTTATATATGTACATATTTATATGTAACATTGTATATGTACAATGGGGGACCTAAGATGGGTTTCACCTTTTTTCCTGTTGTGGCTCAGGCATCTGTCCTTTAGTAGTAGCAGCTACTGCAGCAGCAGATACCCCATCATGGCCAAAATAGGGGCAAGTTGCTGGGCAGGTTCAAGCATGCAAACCGTAGGCTTTCTGCAAGGCAGCCATGGGCACAGGAGAGCAGGACTCAGGGTCTGTAGTTGCTCCACGGGTCACTTCTCCACTGTGTCATGTACCATTGATGTAGTTGCACAAGTGTAAGAAACCTGTGCTTTCTATAATAGAGTTCACTTTGCTCACCAACTGCTATCAATTATGGTCATGGAGGCTTTTTTCCCTCTTACAGCTATGCCTACATTAGGACTGACCTGTCAGCATTGCTCTACCTATCTAGCTAAATCAACAAACCTTCTCTAGTGTAGATTAAACTTAATTAGGGATTAGCACAGCTCCCAGTCTCTTGTTTGGCAGCCCTCAGGCTGGGAGGTGGAGCTCTGTAGGGTTAGTTTATGGAGGCCTTTGCAGGAATAGTTTGGGTGTTTTGGGCTTTTCTTTAACCCCTGCTATTTGACTCTTTAAAAGCCCTGCCCTGGCAAAACAGCCTGGAGAATGGCATTTAGACTGCGAACCCTGACATTTGGATGTAAGTGAATCTGTGCATTTGGCCTCTGAGAAAGAAATGAAACTGAGCTGACCTTACAAAATTGAAACTACTGGTAAGTGAGAGATCCTAGAACAGTGTCCCATGCCCTGCGTGCTCTGCAGTTTATGTAGCTTAGGAAATTTCTACAAGACACTGAGATGAAAGCTGGCTTAAGTAGAAGCCAGTATCTCAGTTAGTTTATTTGATAATTTATGGTCCTAGTTGAAAATCACAACCCTAACTTCTAAAAGCAATAAGGAAATGGTAAACCTTGCTGACGCTTGGCACAGATCTCTGATGGTCTGACAAATACTTAAGGTAGGTGATGTTACATGTGGTGCGGAGAAAAATTACCGTTATTCCGTAGTACAGATTGTGGAGCATCTGAGAAGAGATGAGCAGAAATACCAACTTTCCAGGGCAATCCTTAGTAGATCCTCTTGTTTTCTCTTCTTCCCTGTGGGGCAATGGAGGCTAGCAGCAACACCCCCTGCCATTAGCATACCAAAGGGAAAACCAATCCTTTTTCCACTAGCAGCACTTTGGGGCAGGGAGTCTCCACTCAGACAATTTTGGAGAGGAGTAATGCATTGTTTCCACTGCTTTTCAGTTCTTCACCCCAGGCCACAGTTTTAACACCCCTATTTGCAGTGAGTGGAGCTCACTAGGGAAATTTTCCTGTTGTCCTCACAAGCAGTTTGTCACTCTGGTCCCTGGGACAGGTACTTGGTGTGAAAGTATCAGTGAAGCTTTGGTAACTGAAAAAAAGAGCATGAGAAGGGCTATACTGTGTCAAGGCAAAAGTCAACCTTGCCCAGTGTCCAATGATCACCCACAGTAACTGCTTAGGGAAAGAATATATATTCCAACAAAAGGGCAGGAATAGTGCTGACCTTCTCTGGCTCGTGTTTCCAACATCTTTGTAAGAGATCCCTACCTGTAGCATATGACTGTTCCTAGGATTCTCACCATCCTCCACAGCATGACAAACCCTGCCTCATAAGCACAGCTTCACTTCAGATGTGAGGATGTGGATTGGGTAACACTGGTTGGAGGGTGTTCAAAGTCTTGACAAGTGCTATTTGAGAACTGGGAATTATGTCTGTGAAGTTGAAACAGCCTGCATAATACTGAGGACATTAAAGCACAAACAAAAGCCTTGCATTTATTCTGGATGACTGTAGAAATGCTGATCCCCGTAATTAACTTGGTTGAGTGGCACTTGCAAAAAGTATGTGAATCCTATCTGTTTGCCATTTATTTAAACTGGATACCCTACTTACATATCTTTGAAACCCCATTCATTTTCAGCCTACCAGTGTTGCGGGTATTCTTATTATCAACTAAGCAAGGATATGGCCTTGTCTGGCATAATCCAAATCTGTACAATTTCCTTGTTTAACAGAGTTTTCCAATTCAGAGATTGTCAAGAAAACCTGTTGTTGGGTCTATGGGTTTTTTTCTGAAATCTGCACAGGTTTACTTTACCTGAAGGACTGACCAAAAGCCAGCAGATATTGCTGGCAGCCAGAATAAATATCAGGATAGTTCAATTAACAATGACATGATTTTTTTAAAGTGTCTTCTGTTTCATGTCATATCTCAACAAATTAAAACCCATCCTTGGGCTTTTGTTCTCACAATCTCTATCTTTGTGTATATTAAACTCAACTCTGTGCTGTCTTTGGCTTTCCACATATTCTTTTTCTTAATATATGCTTATATGTTACTTAATTTTGTAATGCAGAATGTAGGTGTTTCCTGGATATAGATTCTTCAGTCACGTCTTCCTACATTTGAATATATCTGAATCTAAAATATGATGTATTTCTGTTCTTGTACTAGGTGCACTAAACTGCATACTCTGCAAGCTGTTTTGCTTATACAGCTTGAGAGTTTTATTTACTATGATATGTTCTGCATTATGATTTTATCAAACAGTTGCAAATTATTCAGTTAATCTTAATTCTGTGTTTTACATGTTCTGAAATTTACTCAAACCATTATACTGTTTCCTTATGAGGATGTTAAACCAGGATAGTGTGTTTGGAGGAGCTCCTGTATTCTTTTTCACGTTACATCTTTGATTTACAAGTATATGTTGAAATTCTCTTTATTTTCTCAACTTAATATCCTGGGTCATTCTTCTTAGTGGTCCAGAGTGGAAATGGAACTGCCATTTTCTTTTATTTTTACGTCATCCTAAATCTCAAAAGCATCACAACTAAAATGCATTGTGGAAAGGTTGCATTGCCCTACCACACCTCTGGAACATAAGAGCTGTCTTCTTCATGTTTTGCACATAACCACTGCAGCAGACAGAGCCAAACCTTCCGTATGACTGAGCATTGCAAAAGTCAGGCCATTACGCCAGCCACATGTGTCTCCATTTCATTTTCAGATATTTAATGATCCGTATCAGGGACAACAGCGTTGTTGCATAAAGCATAAAGTCTACTTTGGTAATTACAGGAGTCAGATACCAAGTCAGAATATTAAAAGCTGCTTTGAGCTCTCTCTCATAAGAAGTCCCAATGATGAGAAAGGTGCTTTGCTGCCAGTGCTGAGTATTACTGAGAGCATGTTTGTAGCTGCATTTGGAGCAACAGGAAGCCCTGTCTGAGTATATTGGATCATATCATTAATAGCAGTAGCCAGAAGAGTTTGGACCTGCCATAAAAGAAAAGAAAAAAATTCTGCTTGAAATAGGAATTGATTAAACTACTTAAATTGAGGCCTTTGCCAAAAGCTAGGTATACAAGAACAAACAAAAGGGATCCGCTGTGTCATAACCTAATCCTCTTCTATCCACGTTCCCTTTCATCCCAGGCATTTTTCCATAGAGCAAGCAAGTTCTGATTTGAAACTAGCTGTGTTTCTTTCCTCCCTGCTAAAATGTCTTTACGAAGACTGTGATGTTTTTCTACAGCTTAAAATTATTTAATTTCCAGTTTAAACTTATTTATGGCCCCACTTGTTCTGTTCCTAAATTTTAGCTGAAATGTTCTTTTTATTCTCTGGCATTTACTCTGTGATATATTTATAGCGAGCAATTATATCCTTGCTCAGCTGTGTTTTGCCAGACTAACCAAGACGAGCTCTTTTGGTCTCCTTTTATAAAACCAGTTTTCCTTTCCTCTGATTGCCCCAATAAACCCTTGCCTGCCTGCGTCCCATTTTAAGTTACTACCTCCTAATCCCATGGGACCAGGGATGCAGGTGGTATGTCTGAAGGTGTTGCCAGTGGTATGGAGTTGGAAAAGAGATTGCCAAGGCGATGGTGATACAAAGTGGTCAGTCCAGCTCTCCGATGCTCCCTGGCAGCTCAATTGCCAAAACTTCCAGTTTCTATTGCAGCACTCACGGAGGCCATCTAGCTAACCATCCACTTAATCCGGCACCACGTGCTGATTCTGCTCCATACAGACAATGCCTTCAGCATTTTTTCATCCACAGATTAAATTGGTATGTATCTACTTTCTGTGCCAGCTCATTAATTAAAATACTCCATGTAACAAATGTGCTCCTTGAACTCATCTGGTGATGCTGTGTAGCAAAATTTTAGGTTTTAGCACAACTATAATATTACCACCTTTTTTTCAGATTCTTTGCCTCCTTATACTAGTCTCTTCCTTCTCTATCCTAAATAATAATTTCCCATGTTGACTCACAGCCCATGTGTCAATGCTTTCCTGGAAACCACGTAGCGTAATGGGATCAAGTTCTTATCTAGACACAGAACTAGTCTGGTGTGATCTACCTGCAGCAAAGCTTTTCTCCTTCACTGGCACAACATTTACTGTTCACTCGTCACAAAGAACCATTCCAGCTTCCCAGATGTATTTCTTCAGGACTGTCAGTTTACAACTTCAGTTTTCAAATTATTATCTTTTCCTCTTGAATCCAATAAATTCTTTTCCTATTTCTTTCTAGTGTTGCTGTTAACTTACTTTTAGTTCAAAGTGCAAAACTGCAATCACTGTTTGCCAATATCTGCAACTGGTAGATATACGGAGTCTGGACCTTTGAATAAAGACTAATTTTTGGCATCTTTCTCACATCTGACTAACCAAGGATGTCTGTGCAAGTCTCTGTTATTATTGCTGTAAACCAGCAAAGAATATTTTTTTAATAAATAATTAAGTGACTCATGCACTTTTTTGACTCAAAATAAAAAGTAGCTTTCAGACCATAGTTTGAATTTGTGGTATTCTCACTATTGATTGTTTGATTGTTTTGTAAACCAAAACAAAAAAAAGTGCATGCATAATACTGAGGTGACACTGTTTAGCAATAAAGTTTGGAAGTGTTGCCTTTATTTAGATAAATTGTTTTACAAACATCCACGATCTTAAAAATGTTCATTATTTGTTTTCAATAGAATTTAACTAACAAGAAGTTAACTAAACAATCAGATGACTCATGTTTTTCCAGTGCTCTCAGGCTTAAGATATTGCAATGAAAAGATATTTAAGAAAAGCGGGGAAACCTGGTACAAGTAAGACATCTGCATGTTTGCCTGCATGTATACGTACGGTCAGCTATCGCATGGTGCTTCAGCACGTGAAAGTGTGTTTGTAAGTGGTCCCCTTATGAAGAAGTCCCCTTCTATTCTAGATACCGATATGTCTTATTGCAGCAATGTGAGAGCTCCTTCTAACTGTAAACATATTCACTTCCACAATACCCTCTGAGCAACAGAAAATACTGTTAACACTGTGTCACAGATAGTGGGCTAAGATAATGAAAACTAATCCTCCCTACCAATTCCACACCCCCTAAGGTCCCACATGAAGGGTAGAGAGGGCAGAGTTGAACTCATGTCCCCCAAAGTCTGAACTCGTGCCCTAACCTCTAGACCTTTATCCTCTTTAGAATAACTGAACTCAGTAGAAAGTATGTTTGCCATTGATTGCTGATTAATTCAATTAAAAAATTGTTGAAAGAATTGTGCTTTTACAAGTGATCCCCATCTGGCTTTGATCTGGCTGCACCCACAGCTAATTTTTCATGACCGAATATCCAGAGAAAACTTATGTATCATTGCAGTAAGAAGCAGATGTTTGATGAAAACAGTGCTGTTATAAAACTGTTTACCTTCTTAGAGGCAATGATTCAATGGGGACTTGCACTGACAATGTGTAAGAGCAATTTAAAAAATATGCAGAGCATTATATCACTTATTATTTCTTCAGGAAACTGAGTGGCTTGCTAAAGTCATTCTCAATGACATTGAGAGTGCAGACAGTGCAATTCTCAGACCACAGAAAAGAGGGAGGACAGGACTAAGCACTCATGGTTGGCTGGACAAGAAGTCCCGTTTTATACTTTGCACCAGGATCCATGCCAAAAATGGTATACTGCTAGTAATTCCTTACAGCAGGCTGGCACCGGGCTCCTACTCAGTAAGTCTGGCAGTGCATCTGTTCTCTCACATAGTGGGATCCTTCAAAGATGTGAAAGCTCTGTTAATGTTTTTAATTTTTATTTTTATGTTGCGGGTACAGCTAAGCTTAGCTGGAGAAAAGGAATGAGAACTCCATTGAATTAAATGTGGGACAGTCAGAATAGAGATGTCACACCTGCTTTAGATAAAACAGATAGGATCTGGCCTATTTGCATATCTCAAGGTATTGTCATTACATGGACTGTTTCCTAACTTTACCATTCCAATAACTTTCACAGTATATCCTAAGCAAAAAGTGTAAGACTAAGTTTTAAGTTGTGATTATATCATTTGGCTTGAGTGACTTATCAAAAAGTTTGAATGAGTTTAGAAAGCTGCTGTCTACAATGACACAGAATTTCTACATATAGTATCAGCATGTGCTTTTTCTGGCTTCTCTTGAATTAATTCCTTTTTGCCGTATTTCCAGAAAGGAAACTTCCTTCTTTTCTTTGTCCTTATAGGGTGGTTGTGTTTGGGGCTCATTTTGTTTTTAATATGTAATAACAGTTTTCCCACCAAGTTTACACTTGTACTTGGTGGAAACTGGAGAAGACTTCGGTCATGTAAATACATCTTTTAGGTCTGCTTCAAAACATCGGCAGTTTTTAGGTGGCTGAGAGTACAAGAGGACTCTTGGAGGATACATGGCATGGGTTGTAGGATGGATGAGCAACCATTCACCACTATGAATAGAAAACTATGAAATGAGACTAGTATTGAGAAAACTTGTTTCTTGTCATCCTGGGTCCTGCGCCTGGCAGAGCTTAGTGGCCAGGCAACAATTAGTAGTGCTGCTTTGATGCCCAGTAACCTGAACATTACCAATGGGAACTAACAGTCCTAGAGTCTCCCTACTCAAATATCCCAATCTAATGCTAATTAATTAAATGTCAGAATGTCCACTCACTTGAATTGGCTTTGAGTAAAATTCTTTGCCTTTTCACTATACACAAAAACCTCCAAAATTCTGTCTGACAGCTTAGAAATGGTCCGTGGATTGGGCTAAACATTGACTTTAAAGCATGAAATCTAGCACTGCCAGTTTAGATACAGAAAGGCGGTTCAAATTCCCAAAGACAGCAATTATAATAATTAATAATATAATCATATTATTATTTGATATTATAAACAAGTCAAAAGAACAGTTTGTAAGAACCTGTCTAACGATATATCATACATAAGATTTTTTTAATGATCCAAAGAAGATAGGCATCTAGCTTTCACTCACCTTTGGTAGGAGAACAGAGCACTAGAAACTTAAGTAAGTCATTTATGCCCCTGTAAAAATCCAAGCATCCAAAAAAGAACTGACAGAACTGGAAGCATCAATAGGGTGAAGGTTAGAGAAGCTGAAAACTCTGGCAAAACTTCCCAAAGTAAATGGCCTTGCAGAAGTTATGCAGGCAACTGGGAAGTATAGCTGCAACCAAGAAAGCACCTTGAAAAAGAGGTGTAGGTAATAGGAAGGGACCTGGGAAGCAGTGACAGCCTGATGAAAAGCTAGCTTTGTAAATATGACCAAGAGGCAAGAAAAATAAGGGAGAGAGATCAAGTTTTCTTACTGAACTCCAGTGACTTCCAGTCTTGCATGCTCAAGGCTAGAAGAGGCTTTTTGATGAAGAAGATGTCAGAATACAAGCACAATCTGTCTGGAGAGCCAGCTCTCGAGCTGGATTGCAGAAATTCTTTGAAGACTACTGATATGTGGAAATTGCAGTAAGTACTTTCTCTAAAGGAAGGGACTGCAAACAAATGAATCTGCTTTATAAAGCAAAAAGCGGAGTTACCTTCCTATGGCATCACACTATGTGCTATCAAAACATCCTATGGCCATACTTCAAGCAAAAACATCCAGATTCCTGAACTGAAGGCATATTTATATAGTCCATTATAAAGAACAAGAAAGAAAACTACTCAAAGCACTGAGTGACCAGTATTCCATCAATGATAGATCTTAACTGCAGCACATTTGCCTTATCTCTGTTTGCATTAAACCTAGAGTACCAAATTTTTTAACTTCTAGTTATAAAGCCAGACCACATGACCTTTGCTATACTCTATGAATAATGTCAAAAGTATTGTTACTATTGTTACCCTGTGTATCTGGAATAAATTTCATATCTAACACAAGGCGGATACTTCAAAGACTGTAAAGATATTTTCTTTCTCCCTGCAAGCAATTTATCAGCATTCTTCCCAGGGAATTAATAGACTCCAGGGGATTCCAGATGTCTTTGAATGGTCATGCTGCTTTTCCACTGAACTGTTCTGCCTATGGTTACGGAACTACTATGACAACCTGTTCTCCAGACATTGACCATCTGGCACTTTAGATGCCCCCAAGACTCACACAGTCTCACAAATTTCCAAATTGCCTTAACTAATGAAGTAGCATGGGAGGAGGTCTTGGAAAGCCTGCTCTAAGTCATTCTAATAGAGCATGTAAACATTATCATTCTTATGCCATCAATTGTTCTTTCTTTTTGCTATGGCATTGGCAAAATTTCCTTTGTGGGAACAGTTTAGCTTGGGGACCAGTCTGCTGAATCTGTCTTGCCTTAATTCCATCAGCCTGGGGGGCTTTTTCACTGAGAAGAACCTGTCTTCCTAGCAAAATAAATGAAAAGTAGAATCAAGGCTAGGTGGTGTAAGGGCATATCAGGGCAAGAGGTGGATTTTCATTTGATTTTACTAACTGAGGTCTTAAGTTTGTAGCTGGAACTGAGTATTTTACTGTTGCCTTTGAAGAATGGAAGATCTTTGAAGGAGACTGTAAATATTTATAAGAAGCTAGGTACCCTTCAAGAGTAAGGCTGACTTTGCTGTTGCCTACTTTTGGCATCAGGACGTCTAAAACAAGTGTGTCAGTGCTACCAGGGTGAGTCAGAACACTCACCCTCCTTCTGCAGTCAATAGAGAGATGAGTATTTGTTTCTTAAAGTGTTGCTTACCATGCTGAGTGGGAAGCTGTCTAGAGCTAGCCAAAAGAAATCTAATTATGAGAGGGACTCTGAATCCCGGCTTGTGAGGAGCCCCTGAGTCAGATATGCACTTCAGGCACCTCTGGCCATTGCTGTCCCTTTAATCCTGAGTGATGTGTCCTTGACTAAATGAATTTGCATCTGTACCTTGTTTGCAAAACAACCTCATGTTAGACCACTCAGCCAAAGAGGCCGTGCAAGGTGTGCCCTCCACGTCAGTGTGCAAGATTCAAGCCAACAATTGCCACTTCTCCAGAAAGGCCACACTGCAGATAGAGGAAGTTATTCAAAGACAAAAGTGAACAGACAAAATGCATCCTAGGTCAGCTAAACACACATCTGCCTTCCACTGACCACATTGGTTAGGTATAAACTGACTGTAACAATAGCTTGGACTCCTAAGTGAAATGTAAACATTTTACATACAGACACGCTAACAAGTGTCCACAAATCTGGAGCTGAATTCCATCCTTATGGCTTGACTTAGTTGCCTAAACCTAGGTGTCTATACATATATATAAGGTATGATCTTTAGGAGTCTTGGGCCAGTCATTTGATACCAGAAATCTGTATAATCAGCTAGATTGAATTATTCTACTCCAACTTCCCAGTTTTAGGAAAGGCTACTGAACAGAGTGTGTGAGTACTGCCTAGCCTGGTCTTCATCCTATTCCATTATCTACCAGCAGTGTCTAAGGATAAGAGACTCCCAGTTACTGCAGTTGACACCCTTTTCCTGAAAATACATAAATTTTGTTTCATTAATAGGTAATTCTCTAGTGCTTAGTACCAATTCCCGGATAAAACAGAGCTCCACAGAGAGGGGGCCTGTAAAGGCTTATATTACACAGGAGGTTT
Source organism: Phoebastria nigripes (assembly GCA_035582835.1). Lineage (NCBI taxonomy): Eukaryota > Metazoa > Chordata > Aves > Procellariiformes > Diomedeidae > Phoebastria > Phoebastria nigripes. The sequence continues at coordinate 779,611 of JAYKAV010000800.1, read as the reverse complement.
GTGCATGGATGTGACTAGTCCACAGATTTTGGGGCTATTTCAACCCTAAATTACTGAGACTGATTTTACGGATTCTGTTATCTGTTTTAGATATCATTGATTACTGCCTTTATTTGCTGGGTCTCACTGTATTAAATATAGGAAACTCCACAGAAAGACAGAGCCTTTTATAAAGAAGTCCCCTGTGTTTGCCCTAGGAGTTTGGTTTTCTCTCTGTCCCTGTGCACTGGTACCTTATCTCCTTCTTCCACAGGTACTTCCTTTTGGCCTGCTCTCCTTCTAAACCTTCTTTGCACTGTGAAGTTACACACCTGAGAAGATGGCATAATATGTTGTTGCAATACTCTCTTCTCTGAGGGTCCTGTGGACACCTGGGTAGCTGCGAGAGAATCACAGTCCTGCAAGATCCAAAGCAGCAGGGGTGCTTCCACAAAAGCAGCCAGATTTTTGCATGGGTTAGGTAAAATCTAGTTCAAGCACCCATCTTACTAGGATGACAGTGTCAGCAGCTGGATCACAGGAGATGGTCGTTGTATTAACATATGCTCTTGAGCCATTGTGAGTTCAGGCTTCCATAGGTCTTTCTTCTCAGGGAAACAAGCATTTGATATAGGACTTCATCATGTCTTAATATAAGACAAAAATTAACTCCTGTGAACAAAGGCATTCCCCAGGCTTTTAACTACCGTCAGAGAATATTGAGCTAGGTGGACCTTTGGCCTCACACAGTGGATGCTCTCATGTTCTGTAGCTGGAAAGCAGTTGCAGTAGTAAATAAGAAATATGTTATCTTATTAAAAACAGAGGTTGGTATGTAACATTATTTTTCAGTACTCTGTTCTTCACAGAAATGCTTGTTACTTATGCAGTTGAATTACTTGAAGGCATTCTGTTAATTTTCAGAGTATTATATTAAAATACAAACATTGGCGCTTTATAGTCTTTTAGATGTGCCAGTAGTAGATTAATTATGGCTGGGTAAGTATGACTAAATGGTGATTAATATCAGAATTTCAAACTGTATCTAAGAATGAACAGTTTTTGAGAATTTAAAAACGATGTACATTCACCTTGACCACTTTCCTGAGCCTTGAGTTCTCCCTTTAAAAACTACTTTTCAGCTTCTTTGTGTCCCTGTCCAGGGAGATAGCAGATTCATAAACTGCAGTAATTGAAACCAGTGCAAATTTCTTGAGTATGACTAATCATTACCATTTCTTACTGAAAATTCAGGAACTCCCAGCCAAGATTTTATTAATTTTAATATGAAAACATCCACACCTATCATTTCTCCCCTGCGGTCTTCCTAGGCTGCTGCAGAAATGGAGTCTGACTTCTATTGCTTTGGCTAGAGTTGAGAACGTGAATTCCTCTGGCTAATTGCTTTTTGGATAACCTACAAAACACCAGGGGTCAGATTCTTGGCCTGGTAACGTTGCTTTGCACTGCTCTGGCTCGATGCCACAGCTCCCATCACAGGCAATCCCAGGAGGAGAGTGGTACGAGGTTGGGGTATTCCTGACTTCAGACACCCACATTTTCTCAGCATGGCAATAAAAAGGAGCAGCTTTAGAGCTGCTCAGATTTAAATGGAGGGTTAAAATGGCCCCCAACAGGATGCTTCCCCCTAGCTAAAACTTTACTCTCAGTTGATCAACCTCAAGTATGAAGCACCTGGTGACTTAAGCAAAGATATGCGATGGATACATTTTCTAAAATGTTGATCAGGCATTTGCTCCCGTGGGAAGTAGTTTTTAAGTTCATGCTAGTTTTGTGCAGTCTGACAAACACACCTCAGCAGTGCAGATGAACTTTACCAGAGTCAAAGAAAGCACAGACATGCACACACATGCTATTTGTGTGTGTGCGCCTGCACACACAATGAACACTTTAGGCTGCCCTTTCTGTCCGTGGCAATTAGGGAAAACCAGAAACCTAGCCACTGTAAACTTTGCCTATTAACAAAGCTAAAGTACCACCATCTTGGGTATACCCCTCCAAAAAACATGTCAATCTGTAACCATTACGTTGATTTTGTACCATGTCTGTGGCAAGTGACATACGAAATTGTTCAGCTGCATTCGGGAAATTGAGGAAAAGGAAGAGCAGATCTCCAAGTCATATTGACCTGCCTCTCGTCCTGCTTGTGTGATGCTATCACATAAACTCTATAGAGTACCATGACATTTGCCTGAAGGTACAGGCAAATATCTCTAAAATGTGTATCCTGCCCCTCAGTGCACCAGGCTAATCCTGAAACTAGTTGTTCTGACAATCATCACCTGATCATGCTACATGGAGGACTTTCCCCCATCATATTAGAGAGACCTTGACAAGGAAGGGGAGCATGTGTGGAGTTTTCCATCCATGTAACCAGAAAGTAAATCTTTCTTATTCCACCATAGAGCCCCAGTCCCTGTGCACACAGAGTTTGGTGAAGATGGGGATGCTGTCCCCCAAAAAGGTACATCTGTCATCTGGTTATGTGGCTGATTCTTTTCACTAGTGCCACAGAAGAGAGCAGGTTTGTGGCAAGAGGTAGAGGCAAAGTGATAATGAGCAGCTAAGGCATTCCCAGAGCAGGTCTGTAGAGCCCCACTGAGCCCCCCACTCACTGGGTCCAGGAGGTTTTGCATCCAGCGTAGGCTTCAAGCTGCAGATTGAGGTGGGAATACCCCCATAAACTTTGCCTTCAAAATCAAAGCTTCTTTGTAAACCAGACTATTTCTAAATCAATAACACTCTCCCCAACCAATAAAAAAAAGAATTGTCAGTTGTTAGTCAACAGACAAAAAAACCAAACCCCAAACCTGAAGCGTTTTTCACTCTTAGAGGAAATATATTGGGTGCCTGGTCTGGGATTTGTGAGGGAAAGAGCAGTGTGATTTTACAGAAGTGTGCCCTGCTCTCAAGCAGCCAGGCCAGCTGTCCCATCGTGCAGGAGGAACACCCGGCTGCACTTGTGTGAATCCTCCGGCCAGCCCGGGCTCGGGCTGATGTGCTCTAGGGGGAGCCACATCTGTCCTTGCTCTCCGGAATGGAGGTCATCAGCCTGCCAAGCTTTCCAGGAAAGAGGGAGTGGCCGGAGAGTCTTGAGTTACTGAGCGTGGACCACCTGGAAAATAGTGTGCAGCGAGCACTTGTCCTACCTCTAGACACTCCACAGTAAGGAGTAAGGGATGCTGAATTGGCTTTGAATTCCCACCCAAACTCGCTTTGAAGAAATGGAAGGGCAGGCAAGTAATATGCATGTTCTGTTATGGAAAAATGGCAATAGCATTTCTGCATTTTAGTCTGTAATAGAGGTTGGTTCGGATTACAACATTTGGATCTAGACTTGAAACACATAGGTATTTGAGTCTATTTGGGGACAGGGACTGTGTGCAAAGCTCAGACCTTGACCCAGGTTCTGACTGAGAGTACCCTGCAACTTTGATGTGTTTCTAGCTCTGATAGAGAAAAAAGGAAAAAAATAAATTTCTCTCTGCATTAGAGAGAAAACATATTAATAATGCTGCCACTATTTCATGATTGGGGAAAAAGTCCTAGTCTCTTGAAAGGCAAAGTTGGGAAATAGCTATCTTTTATTTCAAGAAATCAGGGTCATAAAAATTATATCTATAAAACACACAGCAGCTTGAACCCTTTACATAAAACCTCTTGTATTTTATGCCTCCTTTTCTATTTCAGGTCTTCATTTGTCTAATTACTACTCAGAGGCTGGCAGAGATTTTCACTGCAGCGCTCAGCTCTGCTCACTGCAGAGACCCTACCTGGCACATTAAGTTAGTGCGTCAGCATTCTAGGTAGAAATGAATGAAAAATCAATCAGGGCAACTGCAGTGGTAGCATATACAACTCTAACCTACTTTGTGCATGGTTTTGAACATTTCATTGTGTATTTAGGCACCTTTTAAAATGGTAAGTGGATCTGAAATAAAATAGATCTTTCTAGTCAGCCTAAGAAATGTTTTGTCATCTTTACTGCTTAGCTCAGGCAAACTTACCACCCTGACTGCTAAGTTAACTTGCAGTCTTGATTGAAATGCCAAAACCTACAAGAAGATTGTTTTAATCTTGAAAATCTATCACCAGCAGATTGCATCATGCAGTGGATATAGATACGGTGATAGCTTTGATGGTTTTAACTGTATTTACAGACCAGATCTAGAGTAGGTCTGGAAAAGCAGAAGTACACTAGAACCTTTTTTGAAACACAGGTATTGCTTACATATGGTCTTGCAAGGAGTTTGGTTTATGGATATTTGTGTCTGTGCTTTTATTTTTTCATGTTGTATTTCTTCATAGGCAGAGTTAAACATGGATTGCCAGTTTCATTTAATGAAAGTCCATGATAAAAAGGTCCAGTCTTCATGCCTAAAAAATTAGTAGCTGTTGTAACTTTTTATATGTTATAGATCCCTCATAAGATCATTGCTGTAACAAGTTGTGCAGTGCAATACTGTAAAGGTTTCCAAAAATTCACAAGCCTCTTTGTATGTGATGCCCTTACAGTGAAGAAGATTCTTTTGACTATAAAGATGAAGAGTCTACTTTTTCTGGTGCTGATTTCTGTCTGCTGGGCTGAACCTCACCCTGACAACTCAAGTCTGGAGCATGAAAGAATTATTCACATTCAAGGTAAGGAAATACATGAGAAAATACCAGTATCTTCAGATTGCTGAGGGAAACAGAATAATGTGCTTAATGAGCCTTAATTTTTTTATTCTGCTGCACTGTTTTTTAAATACTATTATTACTGGTGACCAAACCTTTTCTTTTCTGGTTCTGTTGCATTGTTATTACTCCTAAGGAAAGTAAAAAAATGAAAGTTGCACTGCTTAATAGCACTTAGTCACAACCTTACAAAGATTAGTGAGTAAAGTACAGCATGATTTAATATAACAAAAAAAAGCATGCATCCTAAAGTAATAAGCAATTGCAATGGGTTGAAATACCTTTAGTTTATTGTGGAATATATTTGATTTTAAGAAGACTGTCATACATAGTTCTTCACATTACAGAAATTTATTGCTGTTCATTATTTAAAAAGGCTCAGCACATCTGAGATCATAATTGGGCAATTTAAACCAGAAAAAAAAAAAAAGTAGCTTACCCTGAAAGAAATTTGTCTTTCCTGATACCTTTAATTCACACTAAGTATTATACTGGCCTGCTGCATAATCCTGTTTGGTTCATGTTTGAATCCTAGAGTTTATAGCTGTAGTAGGATTTGAATCTGCAGTACAATGCAGCTGTTTTTTCAGTCCCAGCTTCAGTCACTGAGGGTTATCCTGTATAAGAAAAAACAGAGGATTTATGCAGTAAGGACAGGCAGAACTAACAGGGTTTTTCCTGCTTTCATTTATACGTTTCTTGAGGCTGGCTACAATTAATCCTGCAAAATTAAGAAATGCAGCATTATTGTTCTCTCTCTCTCTTTAAAGTTTGATTCCTTTCTCTCAACAGCTGGCAGATTGTTTTAATTGAGTGTTTGTGTAAATATGAATTACCAAGTTAGGGCAGGTAACTAATAAAGCCTGAACATTTGGAAGTTCACAGGAAAGTCACAGAAGTTAAAGCTACCCTGCACCTATTAAAACAGGCACTCAGATTGTCAAGGTCAAATAAGGAATAATAGATAGCTGGTTTCACTCTAAGGAAACTCACAGGATGAAGGTCAAATGAATGTGTTATATCAACAGAAAGACATATCACTGTTGTGAGATGATGAACATTCGTTCCCCGGGGTAAATTTCAAATTTGACACCAATGTCTAATAAACAAATAGTTTGCCTTTCCTTGTATAATGCAGTTTCTTATCTCTGAACTTTATTCATCTTTTTGGAAGATTAAATTAGTGGAAATAATTAAACCAAAGCAAAATTATTTTTCCTTAATCTGTGTATGTTAAACTTGCTTAGTCAGCAGTTTTGTGTAATTTGCAAGTCATACATGTTGCTTATTACTAGTCCTTCAGCATGTATACAGTGCAGTTTGCAAGTGCTAAATAGTTCAAAGCTGATAAAAGTTTCAAGATGGACCATTCTCTCTGCCCATGAAAACTCATCTGAACCTCGAGAGTTTGTTCCTTCAAGGAAAGCTGGATAAAGCTTAAAATTGAGCTCTACCATGAGCTTTGAACATCAGCTGATTCGGGCTCTGAAATACACAGACCACAAACCAAAAAGAATAAAACTGCTTGGAAGTTGGTATTTTTACTATTAATTTTTTTCATTCCTCTCTGCATTGTGGAATCCCATCAGGGTTGGGATTCCGCTCTGCCCAATGCTGCATAAACATATGTGACGATCTACACCTGGAAACGAGCTGGAAATCAGGGACGCCTGTGGAACACATGTGTTATAGCTTCATACAAAAGGTATTTTATATTACATTAAGGAGCGTAGCATCCCCCTCCACAGCTGAAATCCAAGAGATGTGTAGCTAAACTCCTCCTGGATTGCATGCTTTGGAATGCCTTGGAATTACAAAAGGTGAGGATAGATGTTGTGTAATCAAGTACACAGAGCTGAAAGGGATCTCCTGAGGCAATGAACTAAACTGTCTTCTATTCCCCTTTCTTTACATCACCTAATCTCCTGTAGGTTTGGTTTCATTTTTAAAAAAGCTGGGTTTCAAAATCTCATTACTGCAAGGTAGTTTTGGACCCTACTTTTCTGATATGAAAAACACTCTCCTAATTCTCCATGTTTATTCACAGCCATTGTATGGCCTTATGCTTCTCCTTAGCTTCAGATAACAATTTTTCTTCTTTGATGTTCACTTTAAAACATTAATAAGATAACACCATATCCTCACAGCTATCACTTGAGTCAACTTTTTCAAATTCTTCTCTAAGTGTATAACCTCCAGTTACCTCATAATGTCAGTAGTTCATCTCTACAGTGGTTCTTGTTTGAATTCATACTTTTTGAGTGCACCCAGCCAGGATTTTATTCCAAATAAGATCTTAGGCTGGCATTAGTATTTTTGTTTTCCAGCAAACAATGCTTTGTTTTTCAGACCTTGGATCAAATTTGTACTCTTCCCAGCCATGCTGCAGTGCTGATCGATAGTCTATTGTGATAGACAATATTTAGCAGTCATTCTCCCTCATTATCACTTGCAATTAACAAGTACAAGGTTTATATCAATAATTCTTCATACCAGGCCTTAAAAATCTAGATTATGCATTCAGTATCAAATGTTATCATACTTTTTCCACCCTTCTTTCTTCAAACATTCTAAATATCCATTCTCCTCCCTTCAGTGATGCTTAATGTGCCATGTGAAAATTTTATTAATTCAATAGTCACATTTACTTTATAAGGTAAAATTAATGGAAATATTAAAGAGTATCAAAAATTATACTGGAAACAGTTCACTGGCCTTTTTCTAGTCTAATCATTTATGTTTCAGCTCAATCAATTGCAGTCTCCTCTGTATCTAGTTCTTAGACACTTAGAAAAGTTTCTACCAAAACACCTATTTTCTCCATCCTGTCTTAATTTCATATATTTCCCATATCACTCACTTCCCTGAGCTCCAAACAATTGATACATCACACTTCCCTGGCCTTATACATTTATTTTTATTATATAGTTGATATCAATTAGTCTGACACCCTTTGGTAAGCATCTACTGCCTTTTATCCCTCTTTCTAGTGACTTACGCTATTTCTGTCTCCAACAATTTTTCTTCAAAAATTGTTCTAAGGTCCTGTTTGCTGTTAAGGTCAGACTAATCAGGCTGTTAATGGTTAAATTACTTTCCTTACATATATTTGTTATTTTGCTGTTGTCCAGAAACACATGGTACCATTCTTAAAGTGATAGATGACCTAATATCTCTGCATCAGGTTTGCCATACCAAGTGTCAGTTGTAATGTCAGTACTTCAGGCTGTGAGGTTTTCTACCCTTTTCCTTTAAAAGGCTCTATTTTCTGAGTTCAGCTTTCATCTTTATGTTTTCATTTCATATCAATGCACTCAGGTACTTTAAACAACATCATACTTTCAGAGCATCAAAACCAACATTATTAAAAAGAGAGGATTTGTTAATATAGCACTTAGGTCATTTCTCTATTGTCTTCCACCTTTATCTGTGTAGTGACTTCATACTACAGAACGAACCTGTGACTGTTTAAAAGACTTTTTTTCACCGCTACAGTAAGATCTTTTACAGTCCTTCCTGACATGCTTTTCATCCATGCTCCATTGTGTCCTCACTATCATTTCTTATTTCTTCACAACCTGCTAAAGCACTAATGTACAGTGCCACCTCATCACCCTTATGTTTCATTTGGCCTTCCTAAAGAGCAGCCACCTGATAATACTGTATTACAGTCTGATGGCTATTTCAGCGTGCTTCTGACTCCCTTAACAACTCTGTGTAAGGAACCAGAAGATCTGTTACCCGACTTTGCTGTCCCTCCATTAGTATAAAAACTCCTGCCATCTCTCTCAGACTCAGCATTTGCTAATCAGAATGAACAGTATTTCATAAATTGTGTTGTTCTCTGATGATACTGACAGGTCATTGCTTTTATGAACACAGAGGTCTATCTTTCAAATGTCCACTCTCTTGAAACTGTGGATTTCTTTAGCTTTACTAAACACTTGCCAACCTCTTTAACATTGCAATAGGCATAGACATATTCTCTCTTAAATCTTTCAATTTTTCTTACAAATGAGTCGCTGGCTTCATGACTATCTCTGTTCCGGCTGTCAGTGTCAACTCTAGTTTCTGGTTCTCCCCTTGTTGGTTAATACAGTGAAACTGGACCTCAGTCAAATTTCTCATCTGCTAGGCAGTTTTACCTCCCTACCTTTACCAGTGTTCCTTTCTGCTTCTTTCCTCTGGCCCACTTCTTTTGTTTATATCTTTTCTTCTTTGGTTTTATTCCAATACCTATGAACAAAATTTATAAAATATCTAAAGCTGCATTTTATCTCTTCTGTAACTTTATTTCCTTTCCTGAAGCCTGTGGTGGATTTCATGGTTTTGGTAAGGCTGCTCTATTACCTCGGAGTGCTTGACCGTATCACCTTCCTCTCTGGTAGTTTGTCTGCATACAAGAGTGATTTCAGTTTAACTGTTGTGGATAAAAGCAAATGAGAGAACTATATTTAAATAAGACATGTTGTCCCCCTCACCCCCACACCCCAGTAAACTGTGTGCCTCAGGGGATACCAGTTTCACTCTTTAGAAAAAATCATGATCCTAAATGAAATCATCTGGTGAATATGAAAATGTGACAAAAGTATACCCTAAACACATTAAGTGTCCACAACAAGAAAACAATGCTACTCTAAGCATATCAATGTAATTAAAGGCTCAGATTTTTCTCTGAAGTCAAGATCTGTGAAGGACTCTCTGACCCATGAGAGAGGAAGATGATTCTTTTCAGTGCTCAGCTTTGTATATCTCTCTAATCTATTCATAGTGCTAGTTGCTGACCAATTATTCAAAGAGGCAGAGTACCCTTCAGAGATAAGAGCATTCTTCTGTGTGTAGCTGTGTGTTTCCTGTTCTGCAAAATAAATGAAGTTGACTAAGCCATTACAGTAATTGCTGAGTTAATTACTTAGGGGTGGCAGGAGCCTTTAACATATGCCTCTGGTTTGTTCAGGGTTTAGAAATACAACAAGAAAGGCTAGCAAAGAGAATACAAAGTTTGGTCTGTGAAGGATCAACCTTTAATTTTTTAGCTTTTCCTTGAATATAAGTGAATTTATATTATGCAGCATTTCTTTACCTTTCAGATACAAGAATACACCCATTTGCCTATCAAGATCTCTACACAGATTTATTTGTACATACCAAGAACTATGTCAACATGGAATAAGCAGAAGACTTTCTAATATTGCCCTATTGAAAAAAAAAGTTAAATTGATTAATCAATAACAAAAGCAGAAGAAATCTTTGCCCAACTTGTTCTGCATGATAATGAGTTCTATTTACAGTCCACTTCCTTTTCTTCAAAACAAGCCAGAACCGACATAAAGAAGCTGCATAGACTTGCTGGACTAGCCAAAAACATGATGAGAGATTAGATGCACTACTGATTTGACCTCTTACACTAATTCTTATCTTCCCAAGTTTCATGCTTTTCCACTTTCCTTTTGACTTTCTTCTTTTTGTCCACCTTTCTGCATTTTCCCGTTTTCAGTGATGTTACCTGTTATTTCTTTCCATTTTCTTGCATTTATCTTTTCCACTTAAAATTTCTTACTAGTTTTGTTGCCATTCAGGACACTTTAGATTATGTCATGATCCATTTTGCAGTCTTTTCTTATGATTGAGCCGCTTCTTTTACATCAACACAACTTGCTTTCCCCTTCAGAGCATGGCATGTTGCAACAGCATGTAATAGCAATGTCAGCAAAAAGCAACCTCACCTCCTGTTGGCATGTTGGTTTCATTAAAGGCATTCAGGACTGCATATTCTGGAATAGACCTTAAATGACAGGTACCAGTATACTTTGGTTGTAAAAAACTATTTCAGAAGCAAAAGGATTCACATTAAACATAAATTTAAATTACTAATTTGCCTTTAATTGCTACATCAGTCTAATTCCATATATATAGCATTTAAAGGTAATCAAAGAACTGGAAAAGCTCCTCACCGGTTCTGTGTGATATTTTGGTTTTGTCAAACAGTCTCAATGCCACCCAGGAAGATTTCATTCTGTGCAGAAGAGGTACAGAGACATTGTCATGATTTCTGTTCTGTTCTGCTCTATAAGGCCTGATCTTCATGCAATTTCTTTATCCATACGGAAGTAAACACATACTTAAAGTTTATTTAAGGCAAAAGGTGGCAATATTTTAGAAGAGCTGAAGTTTTTTATTTCCCTGATGGTTTTATGTGCTGTCTCCTAGAAACCTAAACTTGAGTTAATACGGCCCCTTTAACAATTTCCCCCAACATGTTACTCAGGTTCAGTAGATGGGATTGGCTCAAAAACGTTTTACCTCAATCTTGTCATCTCTATGTTGGGGAGACAGATTTCTTCTCTGCCATTTATAAAACGGGTATTTTTAGCTGTAATATTGTTTGGAACCATGTACCTGAACTTTTTAACTAAGATTTATCTAACATCTCTCATACCAGTTGTAGGTCAAAATTTAAAAGTAATGTGTAGAAAGTATTTTAACCTGTCAGTTTAGAGGTAGGAACATTGGAGTTTGATGCTTGTATTTTCTTTCTTGTGACATAAACAAAATTACATTAATTCTTGGGCCAAATAAGACAGCTTTTCCTAGTCTTACAGCTGATATACAAAAGTTCTTAGATTTTTTTTCCAAAAGCAAAAGTAAAAAGGTAGTTAGTTAAAATATAATTAGAAAAAATGTAGTAGGAAAAGTATGTGGAAAAAACTGTGTGCATAATTCTTCCTCATGTTTTTCCCTTTGGATTCTCTGAGTAATACACACATATACATAGGCATATCAATAATGCACCTCCATACATATTATAGCAAGTGGGAATTATTGTTACCACAGAAATTGTTTTTGAGTTTTAAATAAGCATGGTAGGATAACAAAGCATGCCACTGCTATAGGAAGAGTGAGGATATTTTAGCATGAGAGTTATGCTCAAGTCCCTGGTAACAGTACAGGAAAGCAAGAAACAACTCTGTGTTTATTTAAAGTAGGATGGCACACGGTGTTACTAACCTAATGACTTGCTAACAATGTGGAACATTTAGGTAATGCATGAGTTTATGTGACAAAACACAACTATGATGTGATCCCTGACTTACGATTTTTTCCCTTTAAAAATGCACATTTTTTTCTCCACTGTTGCTCTGTAAGTTAGTCCATTAAAATGTGGGAATAATCAAGTTTCATAGCCAGGTCAGTATAAGCTTCTGGACAGTTCTGATGGATAAAGTGGATAAAGCTGTTTGCCAAGGGTCGTGGCGTGACTCATCCTCTCTGCCCCACACTATGTTCCTGGCTCTCCAAACCTGGCTTGCCATTACTCTTGAGTGCAGAAGCCAGTTAAAAGAGGCAAAAAAAACCCCCAACAAACAAAAGAAAACCCCACACCAAAAAAAAAAAAAACCCAAACTAAAAAGACAAACAAATCTGAATACGTGTCCAGCAGTAAAATTTGGAACTAAACCAATAAGCCAGCAGGTGAGACTGCATTGAGAGCTCTAGCAGCATGAGAGCAAGTCCAGTTACTGTCCTTGAAAGGGGAATCACACTGAAGTCAAGGTTAGGTATGTACAAAGTAATGACAACCAGAAGAGCAGTGCTAATTGCATAGCATTCAGACAAGGGAGAAAGACAGGTGGAGAATAAAACAGAGGCGGATAGCGTGCTGCTGCCTGTACCTTATTACGTAAGGTAGCAAGATACCCTTTCGCCTGCAATATATACCTGATTGATTTGGCACCGTTGAGATACAGCAAAGCCAGCCCGAATAGCAAGTTTCCAAGTGAGTTTTCATTTGTGGCAGGCAGTCTTTCCCTACAATTTGGAAAAGCAGCTCCCAGGGTTGTGTGTTATGCCACATAGCTGGACAGCTTCTCCAACTTGGACAAACGCATTTTTAGCTAGCTTAGCTGTTTTTCCATTATGTTGCCTTTGTCATCCATCTAATTACACCAAGAGGATTAACAAAAGGCCACAGCCTGTCAGAATTGATAGTAGGGAAGCAGGAGTGGAAAAAGTACGTCAAATTAGTCACCAGTGGTGCCTGGTTCTGTACTAACAGCTAAGCTGCTGCCTGGCTTACAAGGCAAAATATGCCTGGAAGGCTGAAAACCCCACCTAGCAAACCTTTCTCATCCCATTTCTGACCTTGGAGCTGAGACCAGAGCCAATAACCAGGCTGTTGCCATCTCTGTTCCCAACAGGAGGAGCAGCTGGAGGTTGCCCAGCCATTCCTCACCATCAGTCCACCCGTCTGAGGCTCTTGAGTGGCCATGCATGTGGTCTGTCTCGTCTCCAGCAAGGATCCAAACTGTCCTCTTGCAGACGACTGTTTAGTGAGGGAATATCTGGGGTTTGCAGAGTTTATAGGTGTTCAGCCATTCACCTTACAAATTCTCTGATTGTACTTCTGAAGAAAGTAGTTCTGGGGAAAAAGAAATATTGTCTTCTTCAAGAACATGCTGGACTCTGTGATAATTCTCGCATGTCCTGTCTTTTTCCTTCTTGCACTCATCTTTTAGATATTCCTGCCATTTAGATACAAAGATAATTTTATTCAGAAGGAGCAGCCTTGTCAGAAACCCCATGAGGAAAGCAGCCAGGGAGCCACTCTGACAAGCCTTTAAAACAGTGTTTACCCCATCTTCCATGATCAGATCACCATTTCACAACAGATCATTGCTCATTGTATTAAGGTAACCCAGGAAGCAGAATTCATTCCTCATTAAGCTGATTTTCACAGCAGTAAGCTAGAATGCTGCATCCAAAGTGCTAAACATACTGTAAATGAAGGGATTCTGGTTTGCTCTGTGTTTGGGCATTTTTTTGTTTGTTGTGGGTTTTTTTTAACTCCTCCTCTGTCGACTTCAGAAAGACCAAGACCATTCATTTTGCCATGCTCCCAAAAATATGCAGTTAGGTGAATTTGGCCCTGTTTCTCATTGGCTGCTGGATAATAAAGACCTTTTGGCCTCTTGCCAAACCCCAGTCATCTCATTTTTAATCCCGAATCCCTGCTGCCTGCATGTCTTCTGCATGTCTTCTAGCCCAAAAAGAAACCATGCAGCATCCCCCAATCCGACATCTGCTTTTCCTGGAAAGCCAGAGATTCTTTCTTCCTCCTCTCCTAGCTCTGGGAGCAGCAGTCACGTAATTTTCTGCCCCACAGTCTTGCAAGAGAGAAGGGCACATCATCTCTTTTCCTGTAAAAAAGAATTGGCTTTTAGAAAACTTGAGGGTGGAGGCATATTTCAAGCGTTGCATCTCCCTTTGAACCTCCAGAGACGTAGGAGATGTTCCAGGCTGAGAAAAGCCATGCTTTTCTTTCCTTTCCGAGGTTCCTATCCCCTCTGTTCTTTATACTTACTGAGATATAAACTCAGGTAATGGCTGCTGCAAAGGGCCAGAGGAGGTGGGAAGCAGCCAGGAGAGAGGTACACCACCGCATTAGGATGCTAACGCTGGAGTCAGAGGTGACAGTGCTCTGGGCAAGTCTCCAGGCCTTTTTGGCACAGACTAGCTGTTGTTAGAAAGAGCGAGCGTTAGCAGCCTGAGTCAGACTCTCCCTCCTGCCCCAGTCCTTTCTGCTAATATTTATTAACTTGACTATTTCAGTATTAAAGACCCAACATAGTTGAGCTCTGATTCAGATTTCTTGGTAATAACCACCCCAAAGCATAACATTTCTCCTCCCAAGGTGGACAGAAGTCTGTGGAACATCTTTGTCCCTGAAGGAAACAGGGAAATTTGCAGACAAACCATCCTGGCTGCCTTCACTTTCTTCCTTCTCCTCGTCCTGTGGAAACAGTGTTAGCAACACTTTCCATGGTGCCTTGCCTCAGATCACCTCTCTCCTTGGATGCTCTCCTCTGAAAGGGGGAAGATGGGTTATCGGAGCAGCCCCGAGCCTCTGCTCGCCTCTGGGAAGAAGGGTAGTGAAAAAGAAAACCAGTTATATGGAGCTGCAAGTGATCTGCTCTGCAGAAATGATTTTTCTCTAGGTAGGAAGGTCTGTCATCCTGGTAAAACAACTTGCAGTGCCCAAGCTTGTTCATTCTTGAGGAAGCTGGGGCCCTGGCTAGTCTGTCCTGTGCGGGTAACAGCAATGCTCTTGACTCAGCATCTCCTGATAAAGAACTACACATTTGGGATACCTGTTTTTCTTAAGCAGATGCAAGTTTGCACTCAGCGAGCTTGTCTTTGCAATTACCACCCCTGAACGTGTTTGCATAATCATAAAATGCTGCATACCCTGGGGTTTCTTCTGCTGCTTAGTGCAGCCAGCGTGGACAGATAGTGAAGTCAAGCTGAAACTGCAGCTTAGGTGAATATAACATTTAGCCAGCAGACCTGTCAACAAGACTCAGAAGCCTAGGACTGTCTGGAGACATTTATGAGCTACAGACCCTAACATCTCCCTGCACCTCCCATGGCTACGGACGCACTGCAGGTTTTTGCAGTGCTGTGAACCGACAGCTGGCCGGGATAGTCCCTGGTGGGCTCATCACTGACAGCTCATCTGTCGGCCCATCTCCATCCCAGACCTTCCCTCCTTCAGTCACCCACACCTCTCTCTGGCTGATGACATTTTTGCACGCATTTCTGCGGTTTTGTCCTATCAATCCAGATTCATCCCCATGGACGCCAGCAGAAAATTGCTGCTAGCCTTCACAGGGTCAGCCTCTCAGCAGCCCCTGCATTTGGGAACTTAGCCTTGGCTTTTGCTGAAGTTAGAGAGAGCCAGACCGAGCCTTAAAGTCAGGAATCACATTTCTAGGCGGTTACATTGTCTTGCTGAACACACAGAGGGAGTTACGAAGTCTTTCTTCGCAATCTGTTATGTAGAGTGAGGTTGGTAATTCTTTCCCGGCGAGCAGAGCACTGGTGATTCATTGTTAGTTTTGGTTGGTGTCTCAGTGATAGAGGATGGCAATATCTACAGAAGCACTGAGCTTGCTAAATCAATTTTGCAAACTGCGCATGAGAGGAGAGGCAAGAGGTACTGWAAGAAGGAAATACTCTCGCTTTTGGATACATCTGCTGACTGCCACCATGAAATCTGTGCTTTTCAGGGTTTTCCCAAGGCAGCACAGCCTGTCAAAGAAACCCCAGAGACTTAAGGTTAGAAGCAAGCACCTGCTCAAGCTGACCGTCCTAAACGTAATGATTTCATAGAGCAACATCAGCTGTAGTGACCTACTAGAGAGAAAAGAGAGCAAGGAGTCTGGGGTGAGGGTGAGGAGGAGAGGAGCCAGCCAATTAAATACAGATTTGCGTGAAAAGTGAGATCAAAATATCAAAGATAAAATAGTGATGAGTTTGAAGGAGGTGAGGAAAACAGATGAGAAAAAAACAGATTGAGATGATCAGGAAAGGGGCCAGGAGAGGACCGAATTTTACATTTGAACATAAATTGGACTTCCTTGCTTTGGTAGAAGTATGTCAGAAGAGGAACTTGAACTCAAATGTTAGAAGAAAATACATATAGAAAATGAGACATTTTAGAATTATGCTGACACTTTTCATGTCAATATAAATAGTGCTATTTGATGCAGTAATGRTTCTTCTGTTTTGTGAGCATGATTCACTTCATCCCAGATTACGAGGGCTTTGTATGCTGCCGCCTGAATAAGCTGAGTCCATACATAAAAATTGAATTATGAAAAAAATGCAGCATTGATGGACAGCTCTGGAACAATGCATAAGGAAATACGTGATTTTTGTGTGGAGCTTTTTATGGATGATGGCATTCATCTACCAGCTGTACAACTCTGTCAATATATTGATACAACTCTATCTTCATGACTATGGAGTATATAGGATGGCCTCTGCCTATATGAGGGGGCAATGCTGTGAACCAGTTTGCCTCTTTGCCTGTCTGGGAGTGTACACACACAGACATACTTGCAGCTAAGTAAATAATTATATATAACTGGTTTATATGCCCTACTACCGCATAGGTACAAAATGATTGCAGGGAACTGATTCTGCAGACCTAATGTGTATTATAACTGATGGTTGTTATGGCATTCATCATATCCATTCTGTAAAAGGTTGATTGCAGACTAATTCTTGTTTTTGTTTTTCTCCTTGAATCCTAGCAGAAAATGGACCCCGTCTACTTGTGGTAGCAGAGCAAGCTAAAATCTTCTCACACCGGGGTGGCAATGTCACACTGCCATGTAAATTTTACCATGAACACACATCAACAGCTGGCTCAGGAACCCACAAAATCCGGGTCAAGTGGACCAAACTCACCTCAGATTACCTCAAAGAAGTGGATGTCTTTGTTGCAATGGGACACCACAGAAAGAGCTACGGAAACTACCAGGGCAGAGTGTTTCTGAGGGAAAGCAGTGAAAACGATGCCTCTCTCATAATCACAAATATAATACTGGAGGATTATGGGAGATATAAGTGCGAGGTGATTGAAGGATTAGAGGACGATACAGCAGTGGTAGCTCTGAATTTGGAAGGTAGGTAACACCTGAATTACACTTAAATTCAGATTTGTGCAGTGTTAAGGAATACCTGCTTTTTTCTCTTAATACTGCTGATATTGTATTATCAGTGATAACAGCAAGCTGAGAAGTGGGATTCATTGTGCTCTGGGGATCTTGGCCTGACAGCCCATGACAGCGATCATAAATTAGAAGAACATTAGGACTTCTATAACTTATGCTAGCCTACGGCATATTCGGCTCCCAGTGAGACCTGGTGTGAGGGGAGCCAAAAAAGAATGACCAAACATAATATGAAGAACTCCATATGTTTTTAATTTGCTCCTATCATTTTACAGAAGTCATTGCATGTTTTTACAGTAGACTTAGGCAAAATTATATTAAATATTCCCCTAATAGCCCTTTTACAGAACTTTGGGACATTTTAGATTTTCGAGCAAATACAAATCTTCTTACAAAGAGGAAAAATGTTAAAGTAGTTTTCCAGAGACAATGGTTTTGTTTTTTCCAGCCTTATAATTACATAAAATAGATCTCTGTATTGCCTGCCAAGACAACTCCTACATGTGGTCTGTAGTCATTTCCCTCAGCAATATTCTTGAAAACAGTAGAGTACGAAGCATTAAAAAAATTAGTGAAACAGGTCTAAAGAGGACCAAAAATTCAGCTTTCCTTTACTCTTATGAAATTCAGATAAATTTTATGAGATTCAATGCATGTAAACCAGCGTTTGGGCTTTTTCCCCAAAACACTGCACTGAACTTAGCAGTAAACTAAAAGTTGCATGAAGATGTCTCCCTTACCCTTATACTTACCAGCAAGTGTGTGCCAGAGAGAACTTTACAGAAGCCACGTTATCCATGAAAAGTAGTTAGGAAGAAAAAAGAAAAGAAAAGAAGAAAATCAAACCCCTGGCTCTCACACCTGTAAACAGGTGAAATATATGACTCTTTCATTGAGGGTTATTGTACGTTATGATGGTTATATAGTTACCCTGCACAGTAAGACTGGCTGAGTGGTTCTTGGAACCAAAAAGATGTCATGGGCTCAGCTTGCTTCTTTACATCTATTTTTCCATTCCTGGTTGGAGGCTGCTGAAACCTTCCATTTCTGAGTGCAGAAAGGCCCTGCACAGTTTCCATGCCAGCAGGATAGTCAATTTAGGTTGTTCCACCTCACATAATCCATCTTTAATAAGAACGCACACTTTTCTTTTCAAACTTAGGAGAGAAAGAAAACTGGACATATACATGTCCAGTTTAAGTTGTCTAACACAGTTTTGTGTGAAGACAGAAATGAGTAGGAGGAAAAAGCATTTTACTTTATTCTTCTCTGCTAGCCAAAGGTTCTCGTGTCCTCAATCTCCTCCTCGCTCGGGCAAGCACTAGAGTGGTTGCTTGTTGCAGCTGCTGTCATTGAGATGAGCCACTGAAGGGAGAGCAGTTTCTGCTTGGYGTGCTCAGCTTTACCTAAGTGAAAGCAAGGCTCTGGTCAGCTGCCCAGGCTGCAGGTACGGGCCCTGTGATCGGGAGACACATTACGAGGTGGGCAGCCCCAGGGGACAAGAGTGATCCACCTCACAGGGTGGTTTCCAGCCAATAAGGATGTAAATAAAAATGCGGTAAGTGCAGCTATTTACTGCACGTGAGGAATAGCAAGTGCCACATAATCCAGGTCAGAAACATGCAGCATCTGTTGAGCTGTGTTTGACCCCAGCACGTCTCTTCTCCTTTCGTGCTGTTGTGCAGACGGTCCTGGAGCCCACCCCTGGGTTGCGAGGATGCTCAATAATTTGATAATATTCTTCTGACAGTCTCCTTACATCCTAAGTACATACCTCTATCAGGCTTCAAGATATTCCACATAAATAACTATATATCTTGTTCCACATCAGACACTGGGTTTTCCTTGCGTTTTACGGCATTATGGTATTTTCGCCAATGTAAAAGGGTCAAAACCAGTGTAAAATCTTTAAAGTGTTCATCACACCACACATCTGGAGCAGATACTCATCTGGTGCCACTTAGCTTTCTGCTATTAAAAGCAAGGAGGTTCCAGTACAAATGCTTCCTCCTGTGCCGGGAGTGCTTGGGGAAGGGGAGATGCTGATGGCTGTAGTGGCAGATGGGGAATTTTTGTCTGTAGCTTGGTACAAATACTTGTGCACATGCAAAGATCCACATTTGAAAGGCAATATTTGATTGATACTAGAGTAAGAAAGCAATAAGAAATCTTTTCTTTACTGCATACAGTAACACCACTGGAAAAAGGAGATTTTTCTACCTTTTTTACTGTGACTGTTTCGTGATATAGCACCAGCCCATTGGATACAAGGTCTGGCTCCCACCTCCTGATGGACACTGTCCTCTCTAGCTTACTGCTGTTGCTCTAAACAGTGTCTCCCTCTGAAGTCTGCCAATTCCAGCCCATCCTGTACAACAGCAGCACTCCTTCCTGTTTTCCCCCACCTCCAAAATAAGGAAATTCATAAGGATACGAGGAATCATATTTCTTCAACCAAGTATGTTCCAATCTCTGCTCAAAGGAAAGCTCATATATTTTAACTAGGGTCTAGCTAACATAAGGAACAATGCCTTTTCAATGATTTTTGTCAGGCATGGGACAGGTGTCAAACTGTTCATTTCTGACGTTATAGAGTGATATTTCCTAAGCAGACAGGAAAATTTCATTTGCGAAACTTCATGGTAAAACATAACCTTTCAAGAAGTGAGATAAGACTAGCGAGTGTGTCAATGTCAGTTCTGCTTATGGAAACTAAATCCAATGATTCTGGGTCTAAGTTTCATTGAAGTTTCCTTCTAAAATAATAATGATTGAAATGCACTTATATTTACAGTGGACATATATAGTTGATGGCATGTATTCCTCTGTTTGCATGCCCCTGTGCTCATTTTTTCATCTCATCTGCAGCTTTATGCAGTGCTGGCTTTAATTGCTGTTTCATGTATTTGGGTAATTCAGAACAGATCAAGGAAAAAAAAAATCAATCTTTGGACAAAAATGAAAATATATCAGCCCATCCTAATGTTCTRCATCTGTTATAAATAATAAGGTTAATCTCACAGTGGGAAGGATTTACATCAATAGCCTGATGTCCTGAGATGGTGGCCCTAAGGATGTTAATTGGCAGCAAGACAAAACCATTTATATCCAGGAATGCCCGCTAGCCGTGCAAAACAGCTGATTGCTCCAATGTGAGCTCACTGTACAAACAGTATAGCTTTGGCTAGGCAAAAGCATGTTAATATATCAATATGAAAATAGTTGACCTCTACTTCAATGAACCTTTTTTCTTYGCCGAATGTGGTTGTGTTTTATTCTTATTAGACTTAAAGGCCTCCTGGGATTGCCATTAAATAAACTGTTCATAATGATTGGGTACTTTTAGCTTTGAAAAAAACAGTGGAATTAGAYTCAGTCTGTATTTGTTACATACCTTACATGGTTTTGGTATGTTTTCTTCACTATTATTTAATGCAAAACCACACCATTTTCCCCCTACTCTAGCGAGACAGTGCTGTCTAGCAGCTAAAGCTCAGGACTAGGATTCGCTGCAGTATTTCACAACCACCAGCTTTAAGAACTRTTCAATCATGTCATGATTATCATCCTGTTTGTAGCCTTAAGTACAAGGACTGGTCTAAGGGCAGGAGGGTTGGGCTGGGCACAGTGGCTGCAAGAAATGTCAAGTACTGCAGAAAGCAGGACACTTTTTATGTTGGCCTTGTCACCAAAGCCATTTTCTCACTGAACTGGCCTTACTCTCCTCCTGCACATAAAATATGGATCATGAGTTTTACACTCTTTGTCAAATGTCCTGACAGTCAAAAGCTTAACAAATTAAAAGGTCTCCTACGGCAGGTAGATATGGTTGCCTGAGCCATAAGCAAAGAAAGAATTCTCAGCATACATTAAATTTTCGTTATGTTGGTATTTTACTGTTCTACACTAAATTTTCTTTATGTTAGTGCTTTACTATTTTCCTTTCTTAAGTATACTAGGCACTGTAAGGAATCTCACTACATCAGGTTTGTGTGCTTCTGCTTCCCAGACATACGAAGGCTCCAGCACTGGCCTTTGGTTATAGTGCTCAGGCACAGATTTTGTGTACTATTCCTTCATGAGATTCATGGGCCAGGTGACAAAGAAAGTGGAACAGGCTAAACTGCCAAAGGCAGATTTTTACTCTATTAGGATTTTTTTTTATAGTTTCTGTCTTCGGGGAGAGGTGATAACTGAATACAGTAGTTTTGCAATACAGGCTGTAAAATAATTACTTTGTACATTGAACAGTACCAGAAATATGCAGATCTAGATAAAGCCATTAAAAATCTCTGTAGAAAGCTGCTTCTAGATAGAAGCTAACTCTTTGGGTGGCTCCACATGAACCAAAAAAACCCATCAGGTTTTATGATCTTGCTTGGAGGTATGTTAGCCTTTATGTCCAAGATAGAGTTAGAAAAAGAACAGGCATCTCTTTAAAAAACAGACTTTATAGTTCAAAATAGATCAAACAAATCCATAAGCTCCATATAAACAAATTCTTCCAAATTGTCACAGCAATCATTTTCTAATCTAGCCATTTGCTCTTAAGTTGGATGTAAGCAATGGGGAATTCATAGCTGAAACCAATATGAAGCAAACTGCATGCTCTCAACAGCAGGAGAAATCAGATTTAGCCTAATAATGTATGTCATATTTGTTTCTTCTGTGTATTGGTGTTACATTCATACACAAAAAGCTATTTTAAATATCCTTTGCGTGACAATATGTTGTTCTCTGTGCTTAAAACTGATTTTATAGGACACGCTATTTGTGGGTACCTAGAAGACCGCAAAAAGTCTTGTAAAAGACAACAGGACTTTGTCAAGAGTAATTCATGACAGACCAATGTAATTCCTTCTGTGACAGGGTAACAGGTCTTTGCAGACACAGCTGTGTTTGCAACTGCTGTGAGAAATGGTACTTGAAAGATGCAGGTGAAGTAAAAAGTTCAAAATAAAGCAGCAAAAAATTATCTGGAAATGATGGCCTGAAAGGAAAATGCTAAAAGAATTAGGACTAATTAGCCTAAGGTATTAGCTAAAGAAAGACAACAGTCTCCAAATTTTGATAAAGACTGTAGAAAAATAAGGGAATAATCTGCCCCCAGGCCAGGCGAGTCTAGTTCGTATGCCTGTATTTGTAAGAAAAAAAGCAACCCCACTGGCAGCTTGGTTATGGGATGCCATGGGCTGGAGGGACACCATCTCAAGCTTCAGTTTCATTTTTAGGGAGGTTGATACCTGCTAACGGCTAGTGGCCCACCCATGGAGTCTGTGCTGAATGATCAGATATCTGACAGTCCTGACGGGCAGAGAAATGGAGATGGATTGTCAAGGAAAATGAGGGACTGACTTACCACTTTTCATTGAATTTTAGAAATCCAGCATGGAAAATTTTGCCATTAAGTGTATGGACCTGCCAGCATAAAACTGTACCTTACAGTATGGTATATAGCAAACCCTACTGTTACCCGGTGTTTACACTGGCTACAAGAAAACTTACTTTTCTGTTTGGGCTAGAACTCAAGGAAGTCCATTTCTTTACTCTGGCTGTGAAAAGAACTTTTTTTTCCATATGAGTCAACAGAAATTTGTGTTATTTTGTTCTATGTGTAAATACTTTTAAAACTGTTAATTGTGTATGGAGCTGGCTTAATAGACACCCATAAATTGTTACAGGAGTTGAGCTTTCTAAGGTTATTTCTTCACCTTATTGTCTTGGGTAACCGTTAGAGCTCCTTGCACTGACAATGTGCAAAGCACTTGCACTGAATTTTAGGGATTACCTGCATATAAGACTCTGAAATACAAATAGCTTACAAAGGACACACAAATACCATATCTTTTGCATTCCCTAAAAACCACAGTGACAGAAGCAGAGTTGTACATTTTCAGAATTGAATGTAAGGCATTCATGGAAATACAGGTGTGCATATGGGGAGGATATGTTATACATCTGGTTCTCATGTTCCGATTTGGTAGAAATCCTAATTTCCATTACAACAATCACTTTCAGGACTGTGATTGCGTTGTCACAGGTACATACAGAAAGCCTCACCCTGCCCTCCTCTTGCACTAGCAGATTTATTCTCCACTGAATTGAAGGGTCTCAGGTTCTTCCTCTCTTGCTTGGAGGAAAGGAGGTCCTTCCCTGGGGGTAGGACCTATTCCAGAGAACTGTGTGTTTGGGAGAGGAGCCACACTATGAAGTCTATATTGTAAATTAATATTCCCCATTAAGGCTCCACAAGTGTCTCAGCTGCTTCCTTAGGGTAAGGAGCCGAATCACTAAGGTCAAGCTAAGGCTACTCAACTGAGTCTTCCCACAAAATAACCAGATTTTAACCATCTGAGGCTGGAAGTTTTTCTCTTCCTCCATTTCCTAAGCTGACTTTGTTAACGTTTGGAAGTGAATGTTTTGTCTAGTGGTAAAACACAGTGTTGGAGTCAGGAGTAGAGATTTAGTTTGTAGTTTGAAAACAGTAACAAGCCCCAGGACAGCTTTTGTCCATTCAAGAACAGATGGGCTGGATTATCTTTTGATGGGTTATAAGATCCAAGACCAGAGAAGATGCTTTGCAATTAACTGAAGTTCTGCACTGCTAAATTGTAACAAAAGGAAGATGGATAGTAAGATCTAGCTATGAATTTCACTGTTAGGTTTGATAGGGAAATGAAGAAGAAAAAAATTATATTAACAAAGATGCAAGATAATGCAAAGCTACACAAAACACATACCCAGTCAATTTTGCTATACAAAATCACCAATGGCCACCCCCATCTGCAGGGTGAAATTAATGCTAATCAGTTGCAGGCTTGTACTGCAGATGAACTCAAACAAAAATCAGCGTCTATGCAGTCTACCCGAGTATAGCCCAAAGCTAATATTACAGTTTTGTGCATATTTATGTTATTAAAATGCTATGTCCCAGACTGTCAAACTCAAGTAGATTTGTAACAAATTTACGTACATATTTAACCCCTTTTAAAAAGTGATTTTGGAAACCTTAAGGAATCAAATCTGTTTGAATAGTTTCCAATTAATTGTTGCTCAGTTTTTAGAAGTATGTAAGTTTAGATCTTGATTAAAAAATACCCACCTCTGATGATTTTAGGGGTTTTTTTTTACATGCATATGCAAATCAGACACATGTACTGGACAAGAAGTCGGTTGTCTGGGGAAGTGTAGTTCTGGAAAAATAATAAGTATTGGATTTCTAATAAAGTAATAAAGCTTGGACTCCTCTGACATTTGCCACATTTTTATTATAGCCAGTGATATTTCTATCCATTAGCACTGAGGGGGAATGAATAATTTTTTAAAAAAGAGGTGAGGAGGAGGAAGGAAAAACAGATCCAGAAAGACATGAAACATCTACAGCTTCTTGTTTATGAAGTTAGAGTTAACAGCACATGTTGTGTTACATTTCATTCATGCTTTATAGTTCAGAACAGCTAATAACTGAAAAGCACTTTAACAAAGGCTTTACAAAAGGAAAGAACCTCAGCAACTCTCTAGTTAATTGATGAAGGAGAGCAAAATATTGTTTATTATTACCCTGCCAAGTTTACATTTACGTGCTTTATTTTCTTGGACCAAGTCACTGAGGTTTAGTAATAACAAAGATTTTGTTTAACAAAAATAACACTTCTTGGATGATAGATGGGCGAGGGAGAGAAGGGAAAGAAAGGAGACGTTAAGATACCGGTGGAATAGACACCAAAGTGGGTTTGAATCTTCAGAAAGAAGAATGGCTTCATTGCATGGTGACAGTCTTGCATGACCATARTGTAATTTCTCTATCCTATGCTACATTGCCCCGGAGACAAGGAACTTCTTGTAGGTGGGAGAATTCATCAGCAGGGAGAAAGTAAAAAGAAAGATGGATGTTTATACCAGTGTAAGGTTTTTGGCTCATCTCATGTGTTATCTTGTCTTCAGTCCCTCTGCATCCTACAGCACTTAGTTCTACAGAGATGTTTGAGAATAAACATTCTGAGCTGGATCTTCTCTGATACGGTTTTATTTCATCTTATTGTGAGACTGGGCTAAAGCCAACTGTAAAATTTAGATCTGGGTTAAGTTTCTAAACCCTGCCAAAGATTAGGGTGGTCTGATCCAAACTTTTGTTTCAAGTCTCTCTCTTCTCTTTTATCAGAGCCACATGGGGAGGTGGTTCTTCAGCATTTTTTGAAACATCTTTCATGCTTCAAGAAGTAATCTTTAACTACAGATCTTTTTCATCAAACAAGCAGAAGATATACTGTGGAAAAATCAGTCAGATAAGGGCAATGACTTTGATTAAATTTTGCTGCTGAAACAATTCTGGAGGTGTCCCCACGTTTCCCATCTCCACTTGGATGTCCTCTGTTATGAGAAGGTCTCTCTGCCATACCTCTCTGCAATGGCTCACCACCGATGAGCAACAGACAGAACTTTGGACCGGCCTGTGGCTGGTCCTCAGGGGTGGAAGGAAGCATTTGGCAGGTTCATGCTCCTTGCACAGTGGCTCTCTGGCAAGCATCCTTTGGTGAAGCCAGCAGTGCTTTTGGCAGGCATAGGGGTAGCGAGGGAAGGTGGTGTCTCACATGGCTTCCTACTAGGGCTGTCTTGTGTTGCTGCATGCTGTGTGTTACACGGCTTACCATATGCCATTGGGGAAACCTGTCTTCTGCTCAAGGAACCGTGCTCCCTGATGCCCTTTGTGAGGAGCTCTCCCTCCTTGAGTGGTGACAAACTGCCAAAAAACAGCTGGAAAGCAGCAGAAACGTCTCCCTAAAACCACACACGACTTCACTGATTTTATTTCCCTATACATTTCCTACTTTAAGACCTCAGGACACTAAAAATATGCCTCCTACCAGTCTAGCCTTGAAATGTTGTTATTAAGCTGGGCATGAAATACCTTCCCATTCCTAGRATAATGTGAAATAAAATAAAAACAAACAAACAAAAAACCAACTGTCTTGAACCTCTCAGGAAATCTTGGCAAGGGTCCATGCAAAAGAACATAGCACTCTCTTATGTCAATCAAAACATTTCATTTTAATGTCTATGTGTAAAAAGAAATAGTTCATATGCTTCTATACTACAATTTCTTCTTTCTAAATGACTGCCAGAAAATCCCCAAATCCCATCCCACAAAAAATAGAACCAGGCTGGGTTTTAATTTACTTTTTTTTAAATGAGAAATTGATCTTACAGCTGATAAACTGGAATTTTCTGATGAAAAACATGTAGCTGCAAAATTTCAGCCGGCTCTGCTCATCTTTAAGCACTCTCAGAGTGCACAAGGGTGAGATCACAGTGGGGACAGCAAAGCTGCAGATGGGAGCAACGTGCAGACCTGGCACAGTTCCCACAGGGAAAGGGATGAGGTTTTGGGGAAAGGAGCCAGCTAGGTAAGGTGGCAGCCCTGTCCCCTTCTCAAACCTAATGGCCGATGTGCTGACAGTGCATTTTTCCCCAGAAATAAAACAACAGTCTGACACACATCATGGCTTTAAACTTTATTTCTCCTTCTGGTGACTGTAAATGCTGTTTCCCTTTCTTCTGCTCTTTCAGTGTCCAGTAACTCACCCTCCTTTTACCACTTCAGGTGTCGTATTCCCTTACTCTCCACGGCTGGGTCGTTACAACTTAAACTTCCATGAGGCTCAGCGAGCGTGTCTGGACCAAGACTCTGTTATCGCCTCCTTTGACCAGCTCTACGATGCCTGGAGGTCAGGGCTGGACTGGTGTAATGCCGGCTGGCTCAGCGACGGCTCTGTGCAGTACCCCATCACCAAGCCCAGGGAGCCCTGCGGAGGGAAGAACACAGTGCCTGGGGTCAGGAATTACGGGTTCTGGGATAAAGATAAAAGCCGATATGATGTTTTCTGTTTTACTTCAAACTTCAACGGTAAGAGCCTTCTTCACCCCTACCTTGTAAATGACTGTTTCTGTGCTTAGGAAAGAAACTCCAATGACAGCAAGTGATATTTGATTTGTCAAAGCTTATGTTAGGCTTGGAAAATGTTATTGTTGAATTTACAAGGACACATGCACAGAGTAAAGTTGTCTTTGCCACATGTTCACGTAGATCGTTTTTACAACTCAGAACTTGTACTGGCAGGAGTTTCTAATATCTCCACTTTCACCCCATTAAAATTTATATGTACTCTTTTAATGCTGATATATGCCCAGKTTATTTCAGTTAAAGTGATGAAGAAACCTGCAATTCATTAATTGAGCTTTCCTGTTGAATTCAATTATAATTATGATGTTTTACAATGTAAATATATCACCAAAACAAAACTCTGATCACCACTTCATCTATGCTGTTGTGTCATGCAGGTCCTGCTCATGTACCAGGTCTAATGACTAATACTTCCCTATCAGCAAAGCTATTTCTAGCCTTTATGCCTAATAATTTAGACGCCTAATCTTAGTACACTGCCAAAATCCTGTTCACTTTTGCTTTGAGCTTGGTCTGCTCTAAACCTTATTTTAGCAACTGAAAGCTTTTTTGCTATTGGTAGATGTTACTTTAGGTATGAAATGACTTGATCTCAGCTGGCTATCATTTCAGGTTTAATCTAGTGGCTGAAAAGGATTTAGAAAGCATGGCTGTGAATGAGAGGCACGCTGCAAATGAACATGTGCAAAAGGAGTCTACAATCTTCTACAGCATCGTACTTGTGGATAATTCCTACACAACTTTGCACATGTTTGGCTTGCAGCCCACCCAGACCAAGAGGCATGGCCTTTTTTGTTTATGCACAGACTGCTTATCCACAATGAAGCATTTTTGTCCTACAGCACACCAAAAAATAAGCATAAGCCTTGCTCTCAGAAGATATGCTCTAGTGCTAAGTCTGCTCCACCCTCTCAAAAAAACCCCAAATCCTCAAACCAACAATATTAAATTAGGCTGGATGTGGTCTGAAACAAAAGTTTAGCTGATTTTTATCATGCTGCATCATTCCATGAAATGCTGGCTCATTTTTTTCTTTCTTCATTTATCCGAGGCGAAATCCTATATGAGGTCATCTCTTATATGCAAATTTAACCCTGTACTATAGAAATAACACTGAGAAATAAAATAAACAGGGAAAAATAATTAAAATGTGATAGCTCCACTATTTATAATGCTTGCAGAGTAAATGTTTGTGCCTACTGGTCACTAATCACCACCCTTTTCCACACTAGCAGCTGGATAGTATTTCTTAAGGAAAGAGAAAAATCATTTCTGAAAAAAAAAAAAGTACTGACAGATAAATATTGTCTGTGCATTAATACAGTAAAAGAGAGAAAGAAGGAGAAAGAGGAATGAGGTAAGGTGAGGATAAGGTATACAGGTAGTAGAGAAATCAAAGACAAGACACTAAAATGAATCTCATCCTTGGTGAGTCTGTTAAACTGACTGCAAGACAGAATACTACACAGCAATAGGGTGATATGTAAAGCTGAGCACCATCTTTTCTAGTTCCCTGCAGCTCAGCGCCAGGTAAGTCTCTCAAGGTGTCAGCAGAAAATCTGGACTTCTGCTTCTCTCAGCGTCCATTGCCTTAACCAGCAACTCACCAGGTTACATTATCCTCACATGTCCCTGCTAGGTTCTCCACTATTCATGTCCCAAGCTTACCTTAATATCCACGATAAACCCAGTCACTCTCCCAAAATGCCAGCTTCCTATTTTTGRCTCAACATTTCAGATATAGCTTATGTACGCTTAACAGCATACGTTAGCTTTCTCGCTGTAAAGGGAAAAGCTTATAATAACCCATTTTGCCACCAGGTTGCAATTGCCAAAGATAGTGGCTACAGGCAAAGAGCTATTTCTGCAACACCCAATATTGATTCTCTCAGCTCAGGAACAGCCAAGGAAAATGAGAAGTGGTTAGGACACCATACATTTCCAGCAGTGGCAGTGACTGCTGGAGTCTCCTGATGGTATGAAACAGAGAAGCCTTCAGCTTTATGTCAGGGAGCTGGGAAAATGCCAAGGGCCCCAGGATCAGGAGAGTATAAAGTGAGTTTAAAAAAAAAAAAAGCTCAAAGAGTGTCAGTTGAGGGAGCTGCTATGAATAAAGAGGGTGACTGAGGTTTAGATTTCTAAGTGGGTTCTTTTTAGGGAAAGAAATACTGCAAATATATTATAATCTCAGGGATCATAAAAAAAAAAAAAAAGGGCTCAATTTTAAATAGTTCAGCAGTTAAAGCTAAAAAGTCTTTGTCTAAAATACATACAAAGCTTGTTTTGTACCTGAAGAAGAAAGGTACAAACCAGCAAAATTACATTTGGCCATTAAGGTGAAAAATGAAAAAGTAGTCATCAATGCAGCGAGTTCAAATCCAGGTTCAGTGTTTTCACTCTGGAACTGTTGGCTCCCATCAGTGATGAGCTGAGTACACCAAAAAATACTGGTAAAAAAAGGGAAGTTTATATCATTAGTGAAGAATTCTACCTGCATTCCTGTTACCTGCACATGGAAATTGTTTTAGCAAAGTTTGTCTGCAGTGCAATATAAAATAATCTTAGTACTTCATGAAACTACTCTCTGCAGTGTGTTTTCTTAGACTAGGATAAGTGCAATAGTTGAACATTTTGTTCTGCCTGTATAACTGCTTCATACTCAAGTCATTCTGTTGGTTCATAGAAGAATTGTTCATGTTTTGTGTCTGTGCAGGCAAAGCCAAAAACCTAAAAATGTTTCATACACTTTGTAAATAGTAGTACCAGCAATTTACCAGTTTATAAGAATATATAGTGATGTGCTTCATAAAACAATGCAAAGACTAACATTAGCATAATGCTATCCATTAAATCCATAAAAATATTGTAAAATAACATAATTTTTTTGCCTCCATAGAGATAACTATTGGATGCAACATGTTTCCCAACCTGCTTTTTCATTCCTCATGTTGATAAAGACTATTGAAAACGAATATGCACAAGTGGGAAGTATCTAACTTAAATTTGGAAATTCCATTTTGGAATTTCCTGATGTCTGTGCGCTCAGCTCTGCTCCCTCACAGCCGATTTCTCCTCTGCTTTTCCATTACAGCAGGAGCAACTTCAGTCCATGTTCTCTTTAGAAAAGCTAAAGGTTCCTGCCCCACGTGCTGGGACAACCTGCCATGATCCAAAGGTTTGCAAGGGCTGCAGACCACCCCAATTTCTCTCCCATCCTTGCCCCAAGGAATGGGGATGCTCCTCTTCCATACGTTCCTTCTAGAAGGTCAATTTGAGCTTCTACACACCAATTCAGGGGAATAAACACAGCTAAATCCTTTTGCTGCAGTCTTCCCCACAGAGCCCAAAAGCCATGGGACAAAGAACATAAGATGGTATAGCTGAGTGGTTATTCTTTTCTTAATTTCGAAGGGTTTCTGAAGGAGAACAGTGAGTTTCTCAAAGAAAAAAAACATGGGAATCTTTTGCACTGAAAAGTAAGTGAGCTAAATATAAACATATCTATCAGCTCCTCTATAATTAAGCATTTTCAAAGAAAAAAGGTATAAGTAGAGCTTGTATCACATTTTCTGCTCATTAACATTTTGTTACATACTTAGCACACAGAACCACAGTGCATAATTGGTTTATTATCAGCTCTAGCAGAATCAAGTAAAAATCTCATATCAACAAAGTTGAAAATACAAAGAATGAATTTTAGGGATCATGTTAAAAGTGCAGCTGTGAACAACCTGTTTGTTACAGTAATGTATGTGATAAGCTAACCACCTCCGCCATTTAAATGGGAGAAAGGTATAGAAAGTCGTCTCTGAATAATGCACGCTGACTGCTCCTTTGACCATTTCAGAATATTTTATCACTGGGAACACGTAGCCATTTTTCCAAAAAGAGAACCAAACCTCCCCAAAAGAAAATTTCGTAACCTTTCTTAGAAGTGGTTGCTTCTGAGTCACCAGATTCACTGCTGATATTGGGGGGGTGGGCTGGAAGAGGGTTTTTAAAAATTGTTCCCACATCACAAATTTTTAACATGTTCTTCAATTTTGAGGAACAATGGCCTCTCTCAACCATTTAGTGTTGCTATAAGATATACTGAACCGAGTCTGCTGAGCAGATGACAGGGTCTACATGTTGTGCAAGCTACAGATACAGCCCGCCGGCTGCTGAGAATGCCTTTTATGGCCATATGAAACCACAAATTAGAGCAGTTTGCTCTTTACACAGTAAAACAACTTAACTGATTTCTGTGGCCATAAGCTTTTTGGCGTACACATCGATCGCTGGCTGCAAAGGCAGTCCTGCACTCAGCGTTCCTCCTACGTGTGCTGCCACCCACCAGGCAGAGCTTGCTGCTTGGCTGCCCCTGCACAGCATCGGAGCCACCAGGCTGAGCAAGAGGCTGCCCCGGCAAGCCAGTAACCTGGCTGAGTCCAAGTGCTTAGATGCTCGATRGCTGGCTGCACATGGAGGCATCCTCTCTAAGCACTCCACCAAGAACCCTCTTTTGAAGGCATTGGATTAACACTTCCACGCAGAAAATAGCAAATGGGGTGGTACTGCCTTTCTGTGCCTGTGAAGATGATGGCCTACTGTCTACTACACCCAGCTGCAATATAAAAACTTACTCTTAAATCTCYCAATGTAGAGCTGAGCTTGGAAAAATCTCCAAGGGTGGTGCACCCCTCAAACTCCCACAGTCACAAGGGTGGAGGGTATTTAGGTCAAGTGCTCAAGTTTTCCTCTTTAAGCTGCTCCGCTACATGCAAAAGCTTAAAATAGCTGTTATAGATGGGGTTTGATTAGGTTTGCATAAACCCTCTGCCCCATGATTTGCATGTGAGAAGTCAAATCAAGCACGCACATCCTCTGTAGGAGTGACCCAACTACCAGATATTAATGAGAGACAGACAGTTGATACCTCCCTCTACTTCCACATTAATTAATAAATACTGAGATTGAGCAGTTAGGAACCCTTCTAACCTATTAGCAGGGGAAAAAACAGCAAGGGAAAAACCAGCAAATCTGTACTGGGTTTATTAACAGAATTTTATTTAATCAGACGTTCTGGATACACACTGCACCCCCGTGGGGTTTACTATTAAAGTTCTCCTATTTAAGGAAGGGGCAGAGTATAGCAGTTTTTATTATTGATGTCATATGTCAAAAGCTTGACCTTAGTGCAAATCCCTAGGAAATTACATTCCATTGACATATGGTTTGAAGAGCAACTAATAAGCTAGGTGAATTTTACATAAAATCAGTCAAATCCCTGTTCCCTTAAGTCTGAAATCCTGTTTGCTTTGGGGAAACCTCTTAATGACATAGCAGGAACAAGTTTCCACTTAATAAACATTCTCTTTAGCAACACCATGTAAATGCTCTCAACTTGCTGAAATGGAGTTAAGCAAGCATTTTACAAAGGGGTAGATTATCTACTCTCAACAGTTTTCTCTGGAAATACTGTAGATATTGTCTGTGACAGCAATGACATTTTTTAAAAGTTTCTTCTCCACCACGGCTGCAATGTAAATGTCTTTTTTTTTTTAATGTTCTTGTCATGGTATACTATTTCTAACCTTTACACAAAGTTAATTCAATTATCTTTATATTGTCATCTGACCTGACATTTCTTCACTTAGAAAAAAGCTATGTGTTTAGTTGCAGAGATCTGGAGCTGACATAACTCTTCATCTTGCTCACTGCTTTTTCTTCAGCAAGAAAATAATTTGAAA
This sequence comes from Phoebastria nigripes, assembly GCA_035582835.1. Lineage (NCBI taxonomy): Eukaryota > Metazoa > Chordata > Aves > Procellariiformes > Diomedeidae > Phoebastria > Phoebastria nigripes. Next base: position 746,723 of record JAYKAV010000800.1, on the reverse strand, counting down.
CTGAGCAGAATTCTGTTTGTGTGCTTGCCTGTTTTTTATGAGGAAGAAAAAGGATATTATGCTGGAGTACATTCTTAATTAAGAAGTAAAGAGTGTGCTCTGGAATTAGAAGATCCCCACACAAATAAATTCCTTTGTTTTTCAGCTAACTTGCCTCTTACAGGACAGTCAGAGTGAAAAGTTGTGAATTTATTTGGAAATTATTATTCCTTCAAATAAACACTATTCCTCTGCAATCCACTTCTACCTCACACTTGGTTAATTGTCAAATCAGTGATGATAAATAACCCTACGTATAATGAATGAAAGGCTTACAATGAATTTATGTTGCCTTGATAAATGAAATTAATGTTAGTATTATTGCTGCTTATGGATTAGTAGGGGAGACTTCCTTTTTGAGCTCTATTTGCTGGCATATGTTTTCATTACCTTGAGACGGAGGCACATTTTTCTTAGCAGCACTATCAGTTCAATGCCATCTTACAGTGAGGATATACCCTTTGAAGCCTAAAGAGAAACAGAGCTCCAGAACTGCTGCGCGTGGTTTTGACGCTGCTAATGAAGACTTAGGACAGGCATGGTTTTGATCTACCACAGGCTCCAACTCTGCTTCTGAGAAGCCGTGCCATATCTCGGCTTTCTTACAGGGGAAAAAAAAAAAAAATGTGCTTGTCCTTAATCAGAAACAAGGTCACCGCCTTGTCAGAGAGTAAAACTGCACGTCACCTCCAGCCACCCTCACCCAAATGCTATCAAAGGCCAGATCTTGCTATGCCATGCTTCTGAGAGGAAAACTCGTAAGGGTTTTTAGCTAATGCTGGGAGCATAATGTAGAAGTGCACTGCTTTGGATGTTTAACTGATTTCCCTTCTCTGACTGAAAGCTGCATGAGATCTGCTTTGCCTGAAATCTGTGGGCTTCCTCAGACATTTGACTGGATTGTCATTGGCACCTTGTTGGTAAATGCATCTGGCACCATAAAGTCAGATGCAGAACAGGTGCCCTCCTCCRAACCCCAGGGTGTCTTCCACCATCCCTCCCCCCCGACCTTTTTCCTGCTGTTTGTCTCCCTCTGAGGATGAATATGCATTGCAACAGTTCAGTTACTACTGAAAGCAGGTGAGGGTGGGGATGTCACGCCATGCTAAGTTAGGAGAAATAAGTACAGTGCTACTTTTTTTTGTTCAAATAGTCTGTTTTGTCTACTTGCCTTTTTTTTTTTTCACTCCCGATATTTATCAACTCATTATATGAATAATTAAGATATTTTTAATAGCGCAATGTACAAATTGCACAGTCCCAGATCAACCACTGTTTGATATGATTCTGCAGTGGAACATCCCCATTTCTCCTCTTTCATCCGCATTCTCCTCTCCTCCAAACCACCTTTGTAATGTCACATCATCTTAATCGTGTCGCTAATGACCCTTTTTCCTTCTTTCTCTTACTAGGTCGTTTTTACTACCTAATTCACCCGACCAAGCTGACCTATGACGAAGCTGTTCAGGCGTGCTTGAAGGATGGAGCTCAGATCGCCAAAGTTGGCCAGATATTTGCTGCCTGGAAGCTCCTGGGGTACGACCGCTGCGACGCCGGCTGGCTGGCTGACGGCAGCGTCCGCTACCCCATCTCCAGGCCAAGGAAACGCTGCAGTCCTAACGAAGCAGCGGTTCGCTTTGTAGGCTTCCCTGATAAAAAGCACAAGCTGTATGGTGTCTACTGTTTCAGAGCGTACAACTGAAAATACCTAGAGCACAAAAGTTTTAAATTCATTAAGAACATGTGAAAGATTTCTTTTCGATATGAACTCATGCAAGTTACCAAAACTGTGATAAACCTTTTTTACTTACTGTAAAGAGTCATTTTCATAAACCCAACCCATTAATTTGTGGGGTTTTTTTTGTTTTAATATTTTTGTAAAAGTATCATTCCATAGATATTTTAAATTAATATAATTTAATGGAAGCTCTAGGTAAGGAATTTTTAGAGCCAAATTCTTTAAGCTACATCATCCCAACAAAATATACTTTTCATGAATGGGGCATGCAATAGAGCTTGATGATTGTTAGGGCACAATTATGGAATGTAAGGCTACTCAAAGCAGAAGCTTTTAAAAGCACAAATTTTACATATTTGTATCAGTTTGAGAAACACTGCGAATTGATTATATCAGGAATTTTGAAATAAGATAATCTTTTTGTTAAAGGGGATCAGTGAGGTTTTGCAAAAAAACCTCACAACGTAGGTTAGAAAATAACTGTTTTCACTGGTTTCACATGGGAACAAACACAGAGTTTAATAAAAGCAGCTAAAACAGTCCACAAAAATAGGACTAGTTTTACAATTTAAAATCTTGCCTTTCTGAAGAAATAAGCTCATGGTCCCATGCATAGGAACAAGCACAATTAGTTCTCCTGAATATTTCAATTGTGKTTTTGTTGTGTGTAAGTCATTAATAGGAGAGTAATTAACTAATGAGAAAACCCTATTTTCTTCTTAACTCCCATTAAAGATGCCTGAGAAGTGTTGTATTACCTTTGAGTAGCTTTACTGAGTTATTTTTAAACTCTTAAAGGCCATTTGCTAAGCAGCGTATAGCATCTACTCAGGGCAGTTGTATAAATGAACTGCTGGACAGAGAAATTGTAAACTTTAGCAGCTTGATTTTACATTAGCCTTTGAAATGTTATTGTCTTAATGAAAGAACATTACAATATTTAATATTTCTTACCTATTTACACATCACAAGAAATAAAAATTAGAAAAAAAAAATTAAAGTTATTAAGTCTTAGAACAAGATTATTAAATAAAATCTGAAACCAGCTATTAAGGTTTAGAAGAGAAAAAAACACTTTATTTCCTTACATCTCATTTTTATCTAAAAATTACATATCTTTTTTAAACTATTGATGAAAAAATAGTATCGCTAGCCCTGAATTATTTAGTTAATCCTCCTTAGAGTTAACAGAAAAAAGTATTGAAATACTCCTTTTCACTAAATCTGCAGTGGTCTAGGTGGAAGATGTTTACCTATATCTGCCAGTGTCAGAGATAAACACGCACTGTGCACAGTGCCTAGGATTTTCAGAGCTGCCTAAAGCACTAGGTCCTCCTTAAATACCAATTTGAGGGAATTTGGATTTCTGATGCAGTCTTATTTTGGATGCAGCAATTCTTGGTGCTCATCTTCAGATACCTTAATGCAGCCAGTTTTTCAGAGAGTGGGTGCTCAAGGCTTTCTGAAAATTTACTACACTTATGGTGTCTCAAGCTGGATATCCAAAAAACAAAGAGGCCACTGATTAAAAATATCTTGTCTTGAGTAATCTTTTAGGCAGTTTTGACATTCTCTATCCGGTATTTGTTCTACCACTTAAAAATGGAGAACTCTTTTTCCTACTCTACGCTTGCTGACTATGAAGATTTCAGAGGACCAATATTTGTATTATGCAAAGTTTTATAGCTTCCCATTTTTTCCATATCTAAATGAGATATAGTGGTATTTATCCAAGTAGGACGCAAGTGGTATGCTTTCATGAACAGTTTGGTGTAGTTATTTTCCTATGGACATGAGTAAATAAATCTCTTTCCCGGAGTGGTTGTGGTCCTGTTTTAAAACTCTGTGAACAAACCAGGAACAATATATGGTAGGATTGTGGTGGAAAGATACCATAGTGTAAGAGGTATTATATTGGAGTTCATTCCCATCAAGCTCAGAGGCAAATTTCCATCCTTCTGAGGATATTTGCATCCATTGTAGATATTTGCTCATATTATACAGATGAAGCAATCTCGGTGCCAAAACCCCCCTTTTTTTTAATCCACTAGGAATTGGGTTTTCTTGAAACTCTATCACTTAGCTATAGAGACTTATTACAAGTCAAGTCCCTAAACCCATGTAATCTTTTCCGAACAGCCATTTTTTAAATCAGTGTCCATTTCACACATTTTCTCAGGCCATTCAGAACCTTTTCTGAACCCTTTGGAGAAAAAATGGAAAGGGAAAGAGAAATGGAAAATATCCGTACAGGATAAGGAATGGGGTATGCAAGACTGGACCATGACCAAGAGGAATATAAGTTATTCCCCCATCCAACCTTCAGAAACATGGAAAAAGAGGCAGACTATTTCATAGTCTTTTCTGAAGCTTGGACAGGGAGGTTGTGGGATGGGAAAAGCTATAAGGAATATCCCAGTTGTTACCCCAGCTAGATCCAGAGTTGCTGTAAAGAGGGAAACCTTTTATGCAGCTGGCTCTACCCTCCCAAAGATCTGCTAGATCTGGAGGAGGCGGCATGGTTTTCCTATTGCACAGAGGTGAAGAGACCCTCATGAAAATTTTTTTTTTTTACCTCTCCAGGGAAACCCTTACAGGGTTTCACCCAGACACATCTTTTTTGCAGGACTGGGGATTATATTTTGCCTGCATAAAAAATGTACACATCCAACCCACTCGTGGGGCTGGCTAAAGTGCCCTCACTGCTAGACCAAAGGCACTGCGGGAAAGGCGAATTCAGCCTTTCACCAACTTTGCAACGCTCTGGAGATGGCTGGTCAGGTCCTAAATCACAGCAATCTCAGGCTTGCGCTAGCTTATGCCTTCTGCGTCCATATCTCCGGGCTGCCGCTGTGACAACCCGGGTGTAGCATCCCCCCAACCCACCCCTGCTTTGTGCAGCACCCATACCCCCGGCCGGTGGCTGAGCAGGCTCTGCACCACCCAGGTGATCCCTCAGCTCCGGGGAAAGCCCCTGAGCTCCCAGCTTGGCAGCACAAAGAGACCACAGGGCAACAAGGAGTTAGGTCTCCAGAGAGACGCTAAGCTGGCATATGATCACAGATGGCCAAATTTATCATTCACTTATGCCTGTAAGTTTGCATTGAAGATATTGCTTGCTAGGAATCATATGTTCATGTAATGGAGTCACACTATGCGAATTTGCATCTGTCCTGTTACTTATGAAGAGCCTAATAGTCTAATTTGGGATCAGGCTAGATTTAGATCTGTGTATTGATATGCAACATTATGTATTATTATAACAGATACAGTTAATTGGATAGTTTGATGAAAATATGTTTGTATGAAAAAAAATAATTAGTGCTGATGTAAGCAGGTATAAAAACCATTAAAAGTGTATGATTACCTGAGAGTGGGCACAAATAGACAAAAAGACACGAATTATATTTATTTTTACAGCTACTGACTCCATTTCCTTTTGTAATGTCAAATGTCAGGATGTTTTCTTATTTTCAACTAAGCTAGCTAGGTGCTTAGATAAAAACTTTAAAAAGCAGCTTAAGAACTGGATAAAAGTCTGTGCTATTTTCTGTTCATGAGACAATATTCCATCATTAGAATCAATTCATGTTCTCTGTCATTATCTTGTATTTCACAATGTATCTGAATTTTAATGCCCATGAATTGACAACAATTAAATCATGTTGTTCTTTTCAATATGATGATTTCTCCTTATTGACTGGCCATTCTTCTACTTCTGTCCCAGAAAACAGAAAAAGGAATAGATCAAAGTATGAAAATACTTACTTTGCCACAGTAAACAAAGTGATTACAAGATTAAGGGGAGGGGGGGGGAAAAGACTACTCTGTGAATATGATTTACAATGAAAATAAAGAAAACTGTATTCCAAAGCCTTTGTTTTATGCTTCTTTGAAGCATTTTGAAAGTAGAAATGCAAGTACCAATTTCTTCTTTGTGTTCTCTGCCATCTTCTAAAATAAAATAAAGCATAAATAAGGAAGGCTTTTTTTTTTTTTTATATGTGGTTGGTGTTACACTGCATATGCATCACTAGAAATTGGAAGTAGAACGGTGTTTCCTGTACAGGAAAATTTATGAAATTATTTATATAATCCTATGGCCTTAGAAATTAAAAACAAACAAAAATCGCTCTTTGTAATGTGCAACAAGAAAGATTTCCAGTGTCAAGCAAAGAATTAGTTATTCAAAGCACTGGGTCAGCTTTTCAGCTTCTGTAATCACACTGTTTCTGCATTCTTTTATTGATTTTTGCCAGAGAGTTAACTCCGAAAGTTACCTACACTGCACCACTTCATTGAGAAATACTAATCATCCAGAAGCTTTCAGTACATTGGCCATGTTTTAAAATAGATGAAAAGAGCTTAGGGAAACTTGTCACTCAGAATAAGGGAAATCTGTATTACCATTAATACACGATTGAGACGAACATAATTTATTTTCTAACAATTTAGTTAAAACAATTTTAAAACGAGTAACATTTTCACATTACAACATTAAGCATAAAATTAAAACTGCCTTTGGTAGAAACAGTCCCTCAATAATTAGGATTTTCATTAATAGTAGCAGCTTCCATTGTATGACATCTCACTATTCAAAATGGAGACACTGTCTGCATGTTTGGATGTGACTGGATTTAAGACTTGATGGAACTACCACAAAACCAGAAATGTCTAAATTTTCACCTAAAGACTTAGTAAATGAAGTAGTAGGCTGCCCTTTTTTTTAGCTGTTCTCTCAGTTACTCACAAAGGATACCAACAGCTTTCTGTTCAACAACAACAGCTAGTTGTTCTTCTTGAAGGTTTTAAGAAGCTGAATCTTACACATTTGTTAGCCATTTTCTCCCTTTTTCAGAAGCAGTTACAAAAGTTGAACAAATACACTGCAGAGCAGTAAAATTCCAATGCCAGGTAATTTACTATATAAAAAAAGACCAGATTTCTCTGGGTTTCAAATCAAAAATACAAAATTAACAAATAGTCTTAATTTTAAGAGAAAGGCAAGATGAACTGATGAAAAATAATTACTACTGAAAAATAATTAATAATTACTAGTGAAAAATAATTACTCCTCTTCCCATGCCATGAATAAGGATGGTCCCTTTAAAACAGGGGTGACCTGAGAGATTCTTTAAGAAGAAAAAAGAAAGACAACAGAAAGCAATACTTCAGCTCCTGATCTTTCACACTGAGTTTGCCTTTGTTATATTTTGGCCAATAATTATTAAGCCACAAGTTTAAAAAAAAAAAAAAAAAAAAAAAAAAAAAAAAAAAAAAAAAAAAAAAAAAAAAAAAAAAAACCAAAAAAAAACCAAAAAAACCCCCATAACAGGTTAATAATAGACCAAGAGTTTGGAAGGGATTTCTTCTTTTTCTTCATCAAGCCTCAAACTGGAAGTAGGAAATTGTCATTAAAAGTCCTTTGAGTCTAGTATTTTCCCCTTTTTGTCTGAGAATGTCTCAATCTGTAAAGCCACAACAGGGTAAAATATAAAGTCCATCTATTTCTTCAATATTGTGCCAGAGGCAAGCAATTGTTTGCCTAATAACAACAGCCCTAACATGGGACTCAGCTAATGAATTATGCACTAGCATATTTTCCAATGTGTCCAGTGGGTATTTAATGGATTCTTTTTTTTTTTDAAGGCCAACAAACAAAACCAAAATGGTATGCCTTCATACTAGTTGAATAAGAACAGTTTGGGTTTTATCCTTTACTAAAAAGATATMTTGTAATGCATTTCAGCTTGTTACTTCCTACGCTGCTGTTCACTGTACTTATATGCATGATGCCATTTGCTTTCTACTTAATTTCATCCTGATTTCTTTAATAGCTAAAAATTGAAGAAAATTAAGTTTCTGGTTTTCTTTTGTGTAGAAGAAGATCAGATTTCAAAATTTTGAAGTTCCAGCTCAAACACAACTAGACAAATTAAGAAGTCTTCATTTCAGCAGAACTGGCTTTTAAATCAGTGGCAGCTTCTTACAGTGGCAAACTTCAAAATCCCAGCATAAAATGAATTTATATTCTGTGTTACCAAGCATAAGCCATCAGTAACTATTCTTTTTCTTGACTTCCAAGGGTGTTTTTTTGGAGGTTTTAGTTCTTTGTTAGGGCTCCTGATTTGGAGTTTATTATTTTCACCAGCAATTAAAAAAAAAAATTAACAAGAAAACCACCCCCCCAAAAAAACACACACAAAAAACAGAGGAAAAGGATGACAGGAAGAAGCCAACAAACTAAGAACAAGAACAGTGGATGACAATAATATCTTAATAACGATACTGAAGTATGGAAACAAATGAAGAGTGATAACAGGTAATTTCACAGTTCCTGGTCTTGGAGAGTGACATTGCTTCCTTCTCTTGAAGGTTTGCCAGCAGACCAAGGTCCTCGCAGCTCCAGCGTAGCCCTATGCCGATCACCTTCATGCCACTTTTTGCTCTCCATCCTTCACCCTGCTCCAACCCCAGGAAGGAGAGCAGGGATGGGAATACCCATTGGATAATGCAGCAGGGTGCTTGCACTGTGGGAAGGGTGAAGTTGCAAAGAGCACAGCTGGCAGGAGCTCTGAATTCACTCTGATTGCTTGTAGATTAGGAGAGCATCTCCTGTGTAATGCCCCAATAAGCTCATTTACTAAGGTTTTGTGAGTGAACATCAGAGACAGGGACATTCACTTGCACACCAGGGTGTCCCACATGCTCAGGCAATTTCTATCATGTTGACTTTCATATTTATGTTATTAATGGTCTCTAGTGGAAGAAATACTTAAACTGCTCACTTGACCCTGCTTAGTCCTTCCTTGAACTTAAACATCTGCTAGCTAAGTGTTTCTAAATTTGTGAATATAACTAAAATAACAATGATTTCTTTAGTTAGATGACAGTTTAAATGCTGTGCACATGGGCTAAGGTCACAGCTACATATGGCTGCATGTACATTAAAAAAAAAAAATCAGTGCAATTAATTGAAGGCAGCTATGTGGTTTTGAAGTATATCTTCTGATCATCTCCACTTCTTGCCCTCTGTCTTGTTTTAGAAGGTAATTTTGGTGTGTGTGAATTAGGTTCCCTTTGGAAGAAACTAAATTGGAAGCTCAAGCTGAGGTGGACATCAAATGCATCCCAGCCATATGGGGGATATAAGGGTCTGAACCAATCCTCGATCCTTCAGGCATCTTCAAACCACATCTGTACTGTGGACCTTTGTTTCAGGGCCCGAACTAAAATCTAGCCTGATGAAAAAAGCCCTGTAACTCACAGGGTGCAGATGTAGGAATCTCAGTACTAACTGCTCCAACCTACTGAACCACTCCTGTTGCATTGAATTACTTGGCATGCAGGCACAGCACAAATGGACAACTTGGAGTGTTGTTTACAAGCATGTGGCCACAGGGACAACGGCCCAACAGTATTTCATAACAGTTTTAGTTCTCAGCCACCAGAAGTATTGGATATGGCACACTTGTACCTGTAATACAGATCTCCTCCAAGTCCTGGTGGAGTCAATAAGGCTGCCATCATAACCAGTGAGGCTTATGGAGGGTTTTGGCTTGACACATATCTTTATATCCACAAGTGCTTTGCATAGAGAAATTAATATTTTGTCTTCTAAATTTCATAAAAAAACAAACTTAATATACATTGTTGTGTTTGAGTGGTGTGCCTGCCTGGAGACACATGCTGGATGCTCCCTTCTGCTCTGGGTCCTTCATGCCCAGTATGAGGGATGGAGTGGAAGAAGTGGCTGGCAGTGGTCAGTGCTAAAGTGTCAGACAGTAAAAACTGGTGACCCAGTTACGCCAGTGCAGGCAGTTTGGAGTGCAACCACAAGACTGTCCTCCAAAGCCCACTCTCCCTTTTGCAGGCTCTCTTGTAGGGATGTGTCGGGATTGAAATATGGTGGCAGTGTTGGGGTCAGTCTTGGACACTGAGTGTACCTCAAAGTATATAGACATGAACAAAGGATGCAGTCTGCTTTTCCTGAACTCTCCCAAGCTGGACATTAAAGCAAACGGCTCCCAAACACATTCTGGGCTGGGCAGTTTCAAACATATGTTTTAAAACTGTTTGTGCACAGCCTGTCAAAATGACAACACAGAAATAAGGGGTGAGAGTATCTTTCAGGCTCATCAGACTGTGTCCCCACCTGACAGTGCTAAACTGCAATCATACTGTTTTCATCAAGTCGTTATATCCTAATCAGCTCCAAAAGATCTAGGTAATCTGGTTTCTGTCCATCCATTATAGACAACTAACAATAAATTTCTTTGTTTAGTTGTCAGTGCAACACAACTTTATTAACATGCACCAAGTGTTGCTTGTGTGGAAAGCCAGTTAAAATAAGATTTTATGCTGTTACTGACTGCAATCAAGTATAGCTGAGCTTTACTGCATCAGCTTGTCTCAAGGGAGTTTCCTGGAATATTTAGTTCTGAAAAATACAGTACTCAGCACAAAACTAACATTCGGGATATTTTTAACCCTTCTTTTCATTTCTCTGCTTCTTCACTCTATAGTAACATGTACACCTATATTACACCAAGAGGTGACATCCTAATGCACAAAAATGGCCTCAGCTAGAAAACAGAGCGCTATGAAAAGGTTTTCAACTCCCACAGCTTTTCCAAACATCAAATTATCTCAAAGATAATTATCATAAAAGGAGTGCATCAAGGATTGCATCGGGAAAGCCTGTCCTTCTGATTCTTAAAACATGACCTTCAAGGTTGAATACTTCCAGAAAAATTATATCCACATCTAAAACTTTCTAAAGATAGCATGTAAGTCTTGATCTGCTCCGGCAAAAAGACATACATCCCAAAAAAATAAACACCCTACAAAAGAAACACACTGTGTTTCTTTATGATAGTTCTCAATCCTAATTAATATTACTTAAATAGGTGTTCATTTTTCCAATGCATTTTTCAACACTGAAGTTTCCCCACTGATCCACAATACAAATGAACATGGTCATTTTCAGCCAATTCTATGGTATAGTCTTTAAAAAGGCTTTTCTCAGGTATGTGTAAGCTGCAGTAGCAGTGCAGTAATCAGCTGTGCAAGGTTAACAGTACATGGAATTCGATCAGGATTTTTAGAGGGAATTTTTTATTTCTCACAGACTAGCAGATTTTTAAGTAACATGTATAATAGCACTAATTTCAGAAACATGGCGGATCAATATAATTAATAATGCAAATTTCTATTTGGATTGTCTTTACTTCTAAAACRCTGTTAGGCCTCAAAAAAAGAAAAATTATCCTGCATAATGTTAAACTAACAGCTGAGAAACTAGGGATGGAGAGTCATGTGGAGATCAGGGCACTTCCACGTGAGTTCTGCTGCCCCAGGCAGGTAAGTGCCCAGTGTGGGAACAGATACACCAAAACACCTCTAACTGGGAAACTCAGTCCCCCAGACCTGCCTTACAGTAACTGCATCAACAGAGCAGGAAACATGTCAGCTATCAAATGCTGAAGCAAAGAGCTCTTAGACAGCTTCATCAACAAAGAAATAAAATAAAATATCCAGTATAAACCTTCACATTTGCTTTGGATACAGATAGCTGAACCACTGTTTTTGCTTAAAATACAACTAAAGCAAGAGGAGTTGCAGCAGTAAGGATGCAGTATTTCTCCACCTTAAACTTTTTCAAAGCCTGATGACCACTGGAGACTAAACTACAAAAAGCCTTGTTGAGAGAGAGCCATCAAGCCATTCAGCCCAGACAACTTAATGGTATTTCCAGACCTGTGCAGCAGTAGATGTGCAACACTTGTGTAGGTTTTACCACAAACTGTTCCACTAGAGCTGCTTACATTTAATCCTTTATGAACACAGGCCTATCTCTCAGTGTCCTTTAATCTAAAGACATAGCCATAACTTAAGGCTTTGCAGCATATCCTGATGGGTCAATACTTTACGTCAGTGCACTACATAAATTCAGATTAAATATCTCACTAACACAGATCACTATGGCAGGATTCACATTGCCTGGGCTCATCTGCTCACCTGTTGTTGCTCGAACATAAAAATAAGTGTTATTGGCCATCAAGACAGCCAGCAACCCATGGAAGAGTCAACGCTTGTAGTGCAAAATGTATTGCAATATGCAAACTGAGCATACACGTCTCTGACACCCCTTTCCACTGGTTTATGCCATGCTAGTATGACATTGCAGCCCACATAATCACCCTGCCTCTGTGAAAGCATACCGGAGCTAAATTCCTAGTCAAACTGGACATTGCAATGCTGAGCTTCATCATGTACCTTGGAGGCACGCTGTCCCCACTTGAGCTCCTTGGTGCTGAGTTAGGCTGTCCCTTATCCCACTCCCAGTTCCTGGAAGAGGAATCACTCAACAACATGCTCCTGAAGAGGCAGCACCTTGAACAGGCAGCTGCCTTACCTGGGAGCTGCTGAGAGGGAGAAGTGAGACCTAATCCAAACTGCAGGAAACCAAGCAAGCCACATTTGCAAGCCTCTCAAAAATAAGTAAATAAGTGTATAAATGAAATAACCCCAGGCACTCACCCAAACAGTCCTGCAAATTCCTCTATCACCTGATTTGGTGCTGAGATGTAATTAATTTTTCTGTTCTTTCCTAAAAATGCCTTATCAGGAAAAAGGGAGCAAATGAAGGCGGAAGGATGGAAATGGATGGACGCGTGCAAGTGTGCATGCACATATTTACAGTGCTAGGGCTCTCACCCCAGTGGTTGTACTTGGACAAAAGGCCTTGTTTTAAACTGTTCCGAGGTTTTGGCTTAAGTCAGGGCTGAAAGTCACTTGAAGGTGTCAGAAAAATTGCATTTTACATGTGCTCAGCAGCAAAAATATGTCAGCAGCTGAGCACACAGGACAGTCCAAGTCCCTTGCTGACCCCACCAGTGGCCATGCTGAAGGGCAGCAGAAGTCCCCTCCTCAACCAAGGGCAAGGACCACTTTAGAGGTAGGGGAGTGCTGTCAAATGGGAGAGCAGAGCAAAAGCACAGTCCCCCTGAGACTGCACCGCACAGCACCTTGGTTCATAACACAGACCAGCTGGCACCTTAGGTACCTAGAAACATGGGCCATGTAAGTGTTTTGTGTACCTCAGTTGTTGCTAAAGATTCACAGGTCTGGCAATGACACAGATGTGTGTTATAGTGAAATCCCAGATACTCACTGCACTTTCAGGATAGTTGTGGTCTTCCCCAGCAGCATCTTCCGTTTATTCTAGAGAGGAAGTCCCTTCTTCCTCCCCATCACTTTGGTGTTAGGAGATACCGACAGTTACAAGGTTGACTTTGAGCTACCTTGAGAGGTTTTTCCCGAGATGAGCACAATCTCTATCTGGGTTTCCCAACTGGAAGCAGATTTCAGTGTAAGTCTTAGAAAGACTTAATAAAGCCTTCTCCACACTTTTCTGAATAACCTTCCTCAGTTACAGAAGGTTGAAGACAAGGCCTTGGGAAGAACATCAATACCAAAAGAGAGCTTTGGGTAAATGTCCAGACAATCACATTAAAAGATGCTGAAAGTATGCTCACACAGAGATGTTGGCGATTTCTAATTACTTCCCTCCAACCCCCTTACATTGAGTTTTGCCTGCCAAGCAAGATAAAAGTCTGGCTTACCTGTCCAGATTTACTATTTTCTAAGTAGACCAAGTACTGCAGCAGTGAAGTTGTGGCAGATAAGGACCAGAAAAATTAAATAAAATTTACATGAACTGTATAAAACACTACAGACCATTCCAGTTAGAAAATGCATGGAAGGAAAGCAAGAGAGCAAAGCGAAAATACAAAGGAGACTGTGGGGTCTTACAGCTAGACTTGTCAAGCTTCACCCACTTCATGCAAGATACGTACAGGACTTTCCTCTTTTGCAGCTGCTGGTGAGGCAGCCCCTTTCTTATGTGTAAAGCCACACACACCTCAGCCTCCCGTCTGCACATGAGCTGAAAAGGCCCCTGCTCAGAGGTGTATTTCAGAATAAATGGAAAAAACTTGTACCCCACAAAATAATGATTTCCATGCATATGATAACAGTCTCCTTTGTGACTGCACTGGGGATAAAATTTATGCATGTCAGTGGAAAGACAAGGTCATGACCGATTAGCAATTCATATCTACTCTTGCATAGTTTTTTAAACTTCATTTCCATTACAAATTAGGCAATCATTTCAGCCCAACTTTGAAGCAGAAGTCCATCTAAGTCATATCCAAAAACATAAACACTTTAATAAAAGTCTTTGCCTAAACTGTATTTAGCAGGACTAAAAATTATATCTAGGAAATGCAACTTAGATTTATGAATGAGAACTCTGAGATCAAGCATCTGAGCAGCACTGCTGAATGTTTCCATCGTGGAAGGGATTAAAAGTCCACATTAATAAATCCACCACATTTCCCAAATGCAAAGTAATGGTTTATTAATCAGAACTTTTTAGTAAGAATTTGTTGTAATGATTTGTCATAAAGCTGTAATGTTTGTTCTGCTGTTTAAAGATTCCCTGCCCATTTGGTAAATGCCTACTTACAAGCATTAAAAATGCAAAGCAGTATGTATATTTCATTGTTTCTTTCTCTGAAGCTGACCTAACTTACTGAATGAAAAAAACCAAACTCAGCATTTCAGTAACACAAGGACAAAGACTCTGAGGTATCTCTGCCCCACCGAATTGTATTCCTGCACAGATTACTCAGACTTTTAGCCCTGATGCATAGGAGTAAGTGGCCACCCAGCTTGGAGAAAGTCAGCACAGGAACCTGAGAGACACTGCTTTATATGGCTAGACACAGCTGTCGTGGGAATGGGGCAGCAGCTAATTGCACAGGGAGGTAGCTACGGCCTCTCCATCCCCTTCTCTGCAAATACATGCTTGTGCGGCCAACGGGGATGTACAGCCAGTGCCCATCACCTCCTCCAGATGAGGGTACGAGTAGACAACATGCATTGCGTACACCCACGGCGTGTGTTCATGTAGGGGCTGGCACCTCCAGCAAAGCCATGTGGGACAAGGAAGGCTGCCACATGATGTTCAAGCCTGCAGGGATGACATTGCACAGCCCAGCTGTTCAGCAATAGCCCCAGAGTGACACTTTTCTCCTCAATCACTCCTACTGGAGGCACCTCCAGGTCCTGGATGGATCATTGATTTTTGAGACAGAAAATGAAGTATTCAAGATTTAAGTCTCTAAAAGTAATATTAATAAGCTATATTGAACTAAACGTAACATCCTTACAACTCTTTCAGTATAACATCACATTTCAGTCTTTTTGCAGGAACCATGATGAGGAACTCCGTTTTGTTTCTCGGGATAAACTGCAGTGCAGCTTCACAGACTGCACAGAGCAGCTGAACAGAAACCATCAAATAAAATAAAGGGTGTTGCCTCCTTTTGGGACAACATTATGAGCATGCAAGTATTTAAGTAGCTTACAGAGAGCACTGATAGGGAGAGATGCTTTAAGGTTCACTAACAGCAGCTAATCGGCTAATTACACAAAGCAATTTAGGCCTGACTGGTAGCAGATATGCTGAACTGTGGTTTCCTAATAGGAAGAGTAAACAAGATAACTGCGAAGTAGTACTCGCCTACAGGTTAGCACAAGCAGAGACTTTGGAGAGAGACTGGTGTTGTCCAATCCTTCCCACTCATTCAAAACACCTCACATCTCATAAATCTGTGTGCTTTGTTATACCTTTTCCTAAAGTTTTGCTTTAATTATAAAAGGCATTATAATTCTTGGCATTATAATTTTTGGCATTATATTAAACATACAAAACAGTATTTAAATCCAATTTGCAGATGGCCTAGACAGACGAAGTTGTTTGGCCAAGCTCTTCTGTGACATCTGTCCACCTTATATGACCACCATCTAAACAGCAACTTCAGTTATGATGGTGATGACAGGATGGGAAGAGATGCCTTTAGTCCTTTACTCAGCACTTTCTCAGATGCTTAACCAGGAGCAGAGGCCCCTTGGTAAGTCAGTGTGAGAACATCTCTCTTTATGGGAATGCAGAGATATACAAGAGTTTCCTGGCACAACAGAGACAAAATTTACTGTTTTAAAAGGATGTCTCTGTTAACTTTCAGGTTACAATGCATTAGCTTTGTGTTCTCTATTTCAAGCTGGGACAAAATCATTTTAAGTAGGTAGCCAAGCAATCGGCTGCCGTCCTTTATAAATGAGACTGGAAGGGTAGGAGGGGCCTCTTCCACTTACTTGCAAAAAGTGGTCTTTTCTTGAATTTCTGTATTTGTGACAGGGTGAGTGGGGGCCACAGCAAGGAGGATGAAGGGGAGCCTCAAGGGTTACCTGCAGCGGGAGGGCTGTATCCAGTGCACACAGACAAACCTGGGCCAGTGATGCTGGGCACGCACCTGATCCGTGCCATCACATCACAGCCCAAGGAGGGGGAACTTTATACAGATGTGTGGGGCCAAATGCCGCTGTTTTGGCCCAGAAAGCCAAAGCTGCTCACAGGAGCCATTGTCCAAACACCACGTTACCGGTGCTGGTACACAAGCGTGAAGTGTAAGTAAGGTAAATTCAGGGCAGGGAGGCCAGCCGAGATCATTTTCCAGGCTCAGCTCTGTCTTCACAAGGCATTGAAACCTCTAACTGCAGCACTTGGGAATGGGTCACTGGATAATTATGAGGCTTAACCTAACCAGCAAGGGAAAAAACAGGGACAGGTCTAAATTCAGTACTCAGCTCAGTACCATTCCCCAAGTACTGAATTTAGACCTGTTCCTGGTTTTTCCCTTTGCTGAGTTAGGAGGGGAAAGCACTGCCAGAGCTGGTTCAGCTGTAACAAACCAAGCAAATCCAAACCTTTAATCCTCTTACAAAAGACCTCTTTATTTTTGAAAAGAAAAGTGCTTGTCCTATGATCCTTTATACATCCCCTTTGTGTCTGTGATGCTATGCTTTTTTTTTTTTTTTCCTTAGATAGGGTATCCTTTCACTATTCTTCTGCTTTTGAGTGAGGAGGTAGAAAAGGACAGCAGGCTTATTTAATGTGCCCTCCCAAGGCAGTAAAGCATTTCCTCCTCTCCTTTTCCAGCGGTTCGTGAGTAACAGAGACAGTTTGTGAAGATGTAGTCTAAAACTTCAGAGTTTTCTGTAGGGCCGTTTGTTTGACTCAAAACCCACAATGTATGCCAAGCCCACGACATCATGTTCAGAGCCAGCAATTTAATGGAAATTGTTTTAAGTTTTTATTTCCTACCACAGGCTTTCTGAAGCACTCTCAGAATTTTCCTTTCAGGTTAAGCTAAAGCTGTTCTGTATAAATATTTATGTAAGGGTGTGAAGGGGGAATCACCTTCCACGCTCCACCCAACAAAAATGTTGGAAAAAATGATGCGTTTTTGGTAGTCCATTTTAAACATGTGGACAAGGGCAGTCTTTGACTGTATTTTACTTACTTGCTGGCTGGCATCCACTTCAGTCTTTGCCAAAATAAAAAAATACAGAAAATACTATATTTTTTAGAAGCTAAGGGAGAAAATGTTTTCCCTGATCCCTTTAATGTTTTTTCTGAGTTTAAATGTACAGCTGTCTGTAAAAGTACGGCTTCTGCTCAGGAAGTCAGATCTAGACACGAGTAAAACACTGCCCCAATCAATTTCCACACAGGACAAATAAAATAGGCTGTTTCTGTAACATGCTACAGTGGGCAGGGATTCCTTATTGCCTGTTTCTCTCTGATTTCTCAGAAAAGCAGGGGGAGGGAGAGCTCGTCGTTAGGGCCCACAGAGCCAAGCAGGTATCGTTTCTGGAAGGGGAGGAGAAACCAGAGGCCAGTTCTGCGCATTTTTTACTTGAGGTCTGGGGAGTTCAGGATCCTGACATTTTTGTCTCCATACTTAACTCCTAACCTGTTTTTCCTTTTACTTTCTTTAAGTTTACACCATTATTTTGGATTGACTTCAGCTGGGGTTTACTCTGATACCCAACCAGATGAGCAGCAAAAAGACTCAGGTCCCAGAAGACCTCACTAGATAAACATGCATCCTTCAAGGTCACTACGGAGCTCAGTACTATGATACCCTCCAAAGTGGGCTCAGAATTGGTTTTGTTGCTCTTCTGTTGTTTATGGAAGGGGAATTTGGGAAGGAAATTCCGATATTTGCGACTACCTGATGACACCACAAGGTAAACGACTGCTGCCACTTCCCAGGGTAACTTTGAAGCCCTCTGTATGCTGTTATCCTTTTTACCCTGATCATTGCATTGCACAGGATGGCTTTTGAATTACTGATGTTTGGAATCTGTCGCTGAAATGTAAATTTGCTGAGACACATTGTCTTGTCAGACTCCAACTGTCTGTTAGACAGAGCCATGATATAATCCATGACCTTCCTGAAGGACATCAGAGTCCCAGTCGCTGGCRCTACCAGACCTATCGCATAGTCTGCACTTAGTCAGAGGGAGAGACATATGCACTGAGGCTAATGAATAAAAGAATGAATGAAAACTGAGTCAGGATGTGCCATTTAATTCCCACACTTCATTTATTGGCTTAATTTATTTTTGAACTCACACAGCTATAACTCTATGTCAGTTCATGCTCATAATGAGTTTAGATCAGTATTTAAGAACTTCACTTTGAACATATTTGAAACTCCCRTTACACTAAGTTTATGCTGAATTAGTGACAGACTTCTAATATAAAAAGTAGTTATAACGAGAACTTGGCAGTACAAAACCATAGTTTCAAAAAAGAGTCTGTTCATTCTTCCCTTACTCCCCAAAAGAATAAATATTATGCCAAACAAATTYTAAAGTATTGTTTTAATCAGATTGAGACTGATTAGTTTGATAGAATTTGTCATTTGTGGAAATTCTCCATCAGTTTAAATTAATTTCCTAGCCTTTAAATCAAGACCAGATGACTTTTCAACAAATAGCACTTAACAAATAATTGAGGTAGAACTGGAAGTCACTAGTTGAATTCTATGGTTTCGTGGAGTCCAAATTCTACATGAAAGATAATGGAAATTGTCCCTTCTGAATTGAAAAAAGCCCTGTAGCCCTAATGGTGTTTATGAAGGCTGTAGGCATTTCTCAGCTGGTATCCTTCTGACCAGCACTGGGGCTTTCCAAACAAGTCAGGAATCCATAAGGACCAAGGGAAAAATACAGTGGAAATCTGCCAGGATTGGGCCAGAAGAAAGGGCCTCAATGAAAAGTAAGGTCTGCAACGGAGTATGTACAGGGAAAATTGGCCTAAGTGGAACAGACAATGTAACTCCATTACTGTCAT
Organism: Phoebastria nigripes; assembly: GCA_035582835.1. Classification (NCBI taxonomy): domain Eukaryota; kingdom Metazoa; phylum Chordata; class Aves; order Procellariiformes; family Diomedeidae; genus Phoebastria; species Phoebastria nigripes. The sequence goes on along the minus strand of JAYKAV010000800.1, from coordinate 727,671 downwards.
AAAAGTGCCAAAATAAGAGCCTAATTCACCCACAGTGAATCCATGTTTCCATACCTAGTAGAGGCAATTTGGGAATCAGTATTTCTTTGCAAAGGCTTTTCTACCTGCAGCACATATGTAGCACTGTACAGGGAAAACTGAGCTAGTGCAGCCTGAAAGGAAAAAAAGAGAACAGGCTGGGATGTGGGCGAAGGTTCACATGTCAGCATGCTTTATTTTAAAAACAAGCAATTCCTGTTTTCAGGAATAATGGAACTTTTCAAACTCAAAATTTCTCATTCCCCCCGCTTCCCATTTTGGGAACCTGGTGTAAGGGGGAAAAAGGATTYCCATAACTTCTCCAGTTCATTAAGAAAGTATATGTTTACTACAAACTCATCTGTTTGATGGCAGTCTCCAGATCTGTTGTCCTGATTCTTGCACGGTCTTGAAATGACTGAGAAGAGAGTGTACACACTTTCATCTATCCTGGCTGCGGACGATTTTTCTCATTACGGTCCTGGAGACCGCTTGTGCAGAGGTTTGTGCTCCAGACTGCATGGAGGTTGAGCAATCTCCAGGCCTGTGCCAAAGAAAAGAGGGAGGAAGAAAGGGGATAGCAGAGTGCATTTCACAGCACGGTAAGCACAGCTGATGGACCCTAGCAGCTACTTTTACAACGCCCATTTGTCACATACTTGTCCTTAAGTCTGATTTAATCAGTTTTACCTGGAATTAGGAACAACCACAGAGAAAAATAGTTTTCTGGGGATATTCAAGGGCATATTTTCCTGCACAATGGACATATCTTTGTGAAGAAGTATCTTTGTGAAGCAGCACAACCTCATGCCTGGGAGGGCTGGTCCTTCAGAAGGGCAGGGCTCATTGCCTGTGATGGAGCACACTACCAATAAAGCAAATCCCACTGCCTCTGCAAACTGAGCCATGCCCTCACGAATTGCTCTGTCTTTGGCTCTAAGGATCCACAACGCAGTGCTCACTCAGAGATCTTGCACAACATCTTGCTGTACGGGACAGCCAGGGGCTGCTCTTAATTCCAGGCAGAGTGCAGAAAACAAAAACAAAACCTAAGCTAAACAATCCAGGATAACTTGTCAGCAGTTTGCCTAATGACAACATCCTTAAAGGCAAACTCAACATAGTAAAGCAGAATTTTCTTGCCCAGATGCATACAGCCTGCAAATTTTAGTTTCTAGAGAAGTGGATACACGTGCTTGCAGGTTTCTGCAAGCAGTCTTCGGTTCTCTGCTGTAGTTTGGGAATGCACCTCCTGCCTGGACCCTTGAAGGCTCAGTTGCCTTAAAAACCCTAGGTCCAGTGCTTGCTCTGCTGGCTGAATCATCTCCTTTCTGGTTCCCGAAAGCCTCACAGGCAGTACATGCTTGCATTTTAAGCTAGCTGTATTTCCAACGTAGACTTGTGAAGGCTCCAAGTACATGCAGTAGACTTGGGTTAAGAAAACAGCACCAAAACCTGTGTTAGTTTGGATTTATCTTATACAGAACAGTGCGAGTCCTCTAAATATTATTGTTCTGACACAGAGCGTAAGCACCCTTGAATACAAACCACAGCAAGACATGTCATTGTGCTGGACGATCATATATGTCAGCTGTAAGCACTAAAGACCAAGGTCTCAGCTGAACCTTAAATGATTCATTGCATTGTGTATGTGACTCAGTTTTCGTTGGCACCTATAGTTGGCTGAATAATGTTTTGGCTCAGTAGATTATTTAATGAAAAAGGACAGTGGCAAGTCTTCTCAGAGACTGATAACAAAGAAAATGAGAGGGAAAGTAGAGGAATGCAGCATTGTTCACATCTTTTGGTTAAAAAACACAGAGCTCTTAATTCTGAAGGGCCAGCTGCTGAGATATGCCACTTTCAAAAATGCAACAGCGTTCAGAAATTGGACACCTATCAAAGAAAGATAGCAAAGACCACCTGTTTATGAAAGAAAACTTACAGCCTTAAAAATTCAGCAGATTCCTATTAGTCATACTGTCAAAACAAGTGCCTGCAGGTAGCTTATCTTGTATCAAGTGCACTGCACAACAAAATAAGGTAAAGAAATCATTGTTCTCCTCTTGGTCAGCACAGCATCAAGAGTTTAGGAGACAAAGCAACCACTGTCCTGGGAAGGGTGGAATCTCTTTTTTAAATGTGATTTCTTCATGTTGTTTTAGCAGCACTCCTGACAAGGCCCACAAAGACACTGTATAAATTTGCTTAAGAAAACTCAATTCAAGACCTTCAAAGTAGAATCTGGTATTTCTTTTAAACAAATCTAATTTCAGTCACGTTTTCAGGTTTCAGCCACTCCTTTTTTCATACCCATAAGCACCAAAATGGATGTGTCCAACTAGTCTGGCCAGTGTTACAGATGTGCAACACAGAGGACAAGGGACACCAGCTATCAAGTTCCCATCACATCTCCTAAGTTTGTCTTGATGAGCAACAACAAGCTGTTTTTTGGATAAGCCTTTTAAACTCTTTAGGAGTCACAAGTTGCCTCAGAGTCTCAAGTAAGGTTCCTGCCTTACAAATATCCTCAAGATTTAACGGCACATAACAAACCACTTTCTAAAAGCCGCACAGTCCCAAGATCCTTTCGTTTTATGGCCATGGATTTGAAGCGGCTCTAGGTCCTGCCCTAGCCAGCCAGCTCACCTCTCCCAAAAGAAAGACACAGAGATTCAGAAAGGCTTTTCACAAAGTTCCCCAGCATCACATAGCTTTTACTGAAAGGATATTTAATTTGTCCTGCCTAATGCTGGGACCTGAAACACTGCTTTAAAAACCCAGGAAAAGGACCTCATTGGGAAGTTGAGGGAAGTCTCAAACACAGCGTGTACTCTAGTACTGCCACTGCGTCCACATCCCTCCTGCCAAAAACGTCAAGCGCCATTGCTCAGCAATGTCACAGCAGCCAAAGATTTCCATGTTAGGTCACAACAGTGTACTTCAATCAGCACTGAGATAACAGAAGAAATAATAAGGACCAATCTACAAAAAAAACACCAAAAAACCCAAAACAAAACACACACAACTAATACTTCCTGCTGCAAAATTTCAAACACCATCAATTTCTCTCAAGCTTTAAACACTCTCAAGAAACCTGTCAGGAAGATGTCAAGCAATAAATTTCATTGGAAGCCATCCAATGAACGCTTCACTTTGGATTGATTTTTTGTGACTGCCTGCCACTCGATCAGTAAGTCGTCTTCTCTCTTGCAACGCCGTCTCTCCTAAGGTGAAGAGAAGAGGTTAGCGTAGGCGGTTAGGATACTTCATTTTTGTGCAGGCTGGATTCAAGCATTTTATTTAGCACAAACCCCCTGTGTCATCTTATACAACTCATTTTTGTATATTCTCTGTGTATCTCATGCAAAATKGAAATATTTTTCCCCTGCCTCATCTGGACTGTTACCAGGCACAGAGACACTACAGTTGTAGGAGTCACACAGCACCCACAATAGATTAAGCGTAAACCCAATTATCTGACTGAAGAGTAACACAATAGGTTATCCCAAATGATGCCTACTAGAGGAGATAGCTGATATGTAATAACCCGTAGCCAATCCCCTCTGCAGAAATATATAGGGATAGAAGGGTGATAGGCACAAAGCATCCAACAGAAAACTTGGAAATTGATTTTTTTTTTTCCCCCTTGAGTGTGAAAGAGAAACTTCAGGAGGGTCCTCCTGGTCTCAGATTTCAGGGGGAGGATCAGGGGCCATTTGGAAACCAGCAGGAACTCATAAATCAGACAGGAGGGGACTTCAGGCCCTCAGAGGAGGGAAAAGAGACATCACTAACCCCTTCATCTTAAATGTTGACTTAGCCACATCAACTGGACATCTCAAGATAAACTGCCAGGCGTCTTTTGAAGAGACAGCCCTGCTGCTTACTGCCTCTCGCCAAGAAATCAGCAAGTTTTGTCTGCGTCTCAGCTGGAGTTCACAGCTGTGGTCACAGAAGTCATGAAAGTGTCTTATCCAAATTCTTGTCTCACAGTTTAGCACTTTGTACAATGTTTGCAGGTCTCCTTTGCTGCTGAGCATCCGTCACGCTCCGCCACAGCTACCCCTCCGCTGCAATACAGCATTGCAGCACAGTAATGCAGATTACCTTTTATCGGCTGGTCGGCTCATTCATCCCTTTGAACCGCSAGTGCATTTCAAATTGTACTTCCTTTACTGTTAAATGGGACTTGAAATAGCCGCGGTCTGTAGCACTTCTGCTGTAGTTACACCACGATGCTGAAATCTCCCCTGCTCGCCAGGGTATGGGGAAAGCAAGTGATAAAACACCGGAGGAGCACATACCTCTGCTGCAATTGAGTGACTCCTTTTGGCAAGGGGAGGCTTGCTGATTTAAATGGGGTTGCTCAAAGAGTAAAGCATTAGTGACTGTAAGTGATGGTGGCATGGTCTAGCTCTAGACCCCGGGCCCTCTTTTTGCCACTGAGGCAAAAACCCGTGGGACCACTGCCTCCAAGCGTCAGTGCACAAGTGAGCAGCTGCCCTGCAAAGAAATCAGTGGAGACTAAGAAGAAATATGCCGGTATTGAGATGTCCTGGGGGAGGTCAAATTTATGTCAAAGGAGTCACACTTTTTTCCTTCCAGGGCAGCTGGAGTTTTCCAGGGCGACCCCCAAGAGGTCTTGGAAATAAAAGCGCTGAAAGCCTGTGCAGATCTCTCCTAATCAATGGTGAAAGCTGCTATTTTCAACACAGATACCAAATGCCAGGTCTGTGGAGGCTTGGGACTCTGGCTGGGGAAGAGAAGCACACCAGAGCACAGCCAGGGCCTTCCCCCACCATCCCCTGCCTCCACTTTTTCATAAGAAACGTTTAAWACTCATCATTACTTGGGTTTTCTTTTACATGTACTCGTACAATAATTAGTATGGTTTATTTAATGCCCACTTTTGAATAAATATAAAGTAAATGCACTTTAGTATTTGAACCCTACTGAAGTTTGCCTGTTTCACTCACTAACTCCATGACTGAAAAAGAAACAAAGATTGTATAAAAAAAATTAAAAAAAAAAAAAAAAAAAAAAAAAAAAAAAAGAAGAATCATCATCTAATAAAATTAGCTTCCAGACATTTCACAGTAAACAAAGTTTAGATAAACAGACTTCCCTCTGGAGGAGATTTTAGCTAGCAAAAGTAACCTTTGTCTCTGGAAGACTGGTGCATTTGGCATGTCCAGATGTTGAGTTTGATCCTTAGCATTATTCCAACCCTTCGCATTATTTGGTCAATGAAAAGTAGATGGAAAGCTGACTTGGATTGCATTAAAGACAATCTTCTTGCAGAAGATGTGCAAATAACTATCCATTTCCCACTCTTTGACACTATTTGACAAGTTTTGAGTGGAGATACAGAGGATGCTGCACTCTGGAAATGCAGCACAGATTCATGACTTTGTTGCTCTTGCAAGTTAAAACAACAAAAAGCCAATTCTGACAGCAGACCCAGTATTAAGGGAAGAATACTTATTCAGCAAACCTTCCCTGATCCCACTTTCCAGGCTTGTCCTAACCATACACAGCAAGGCTTGACTGTCTTGTGTCACTCAGTATTGAACTATACCGGCTCTCAAAAAGGATCCTTGTACTGCGCATTTGGAAAACTTCCATGGACCTTAAAGGGTATTTAGGGGAAGAGATGGAGAACTGGCCTAAAATAAGCATTGAAAACAATTGCTCGATGTTCTTTTTGTATGTTTAATGTTACTTGCTACAACTGCTGTAGTCCTTATAAATTATCTCTAATAGGGTATAACCAGACGTATGTTTAGCTCTGTTGCTCCTCCCCATGTGCGAGATACCACGGCTCTCAGAGCATGCTTGGGTCTTCAGGCAGGTCTCGAGGGGATCTCCACTGTTTAGTTTCCTGCTGAAAAACAACACAATGTACACTAAAACATCACCTTCCACAGAAATACTTTGAGTTATATAGGAGCACTGCTTTTGTTTTGCAGAGTGACTCTGGAGACATGTTTTTAGAAGAAATAAGAACCCACGTGAAAGTTGCAGAAGTCTGTATCACTGACAGAAGAAACTGTGCAGATACCATTGTGGATAATTTTTGCTCTAAGCTGCCTGCATACCACTTCATTTGGGCAAAATATTGCACTTTCTAAAATTAGGGGGTTTGTTTCAAACTTGGCCTGTTAACTGCCATACTAACAAAAATGTCAGTATCGACGTTTTAAGAAAAGTCTGGGGCAAGGCCAGGGGTGTGCAAAAAGAAGACTTGAAGAGAACAGGAAAGTAAAAATGTGCCTTCCAAATAACAAAGTGTCTTAGAAAAGTTATGAATAATCCAAAGTCAAGAAAAAATTTGAAGCATAACTCTGGAGAAGAGGGAAGATAAAATAATTATTTTGTTTCTGATATTGGGCAATTTTTTTATTACCRGTCAATAGTGGGTTGCATCCGAGCTCAAATGGGGTTTCAGTCATGTGATCAGACAATTAACCAAATCAACAAGAACTTTTAGGATTTTTTTTTTAAATTCTAAAGGAATCTAAAGGGAAAAAAAAAAAAAGAAAAGAAAAAAAAAAACCAGATGTCTTTTATTTCTTCAGCGTAAAATGGAAAAAACAAAGCACAACCAAGCCGTCATTCCACATTGAGAGTTACATTTGCTGCGTGATAGAGTTACAACCTGATCCTCAAGTGATCCCATATGAATGCAGCTGCCTGGGCACAAACATAAACATGCAAAACAAGTCAGAGTACTGGCCGGCTGTCAACAACTTATGAAAAGACTGTTTCTCTCCCAAATCAGCAGTGGTCCGTCACACCATGACTGTACTTGGTTCGAGGCCGGATTCTTGTTGTGAGCACAAGAGAAAATAACCCCCATCTGGTTGGCATTCGCCTTTGGTACATGAGCCCATGGCCAATGCGCCACAGTTTCATTGCCAATGGCTTTGTGGAAAGTTTCGTACAATGAGGGAAGATGCTCACCCCTGGCTCCCGCAGAAGGAGCACTGTTGGCACTCAGTACTGCTTCTGGGGACCACCTCTTCTGGGCTGAGGGCTAAAACCAGTATTTAGGTGAAGAATAAATGCTAAATCCTACAGAGAGTCATTAACAGCTAGGTAGACCGTTAACTCCAAGGTCACGTTAAAATAACCTTTGAACACTGGTTGTATAAGGGTTGTTTCATTGCTTTATGACTACATGAATCAACCCCATTTAAAATGTCACTGAATTAACTAAAAAAAAAGATAATTTGCAGGTTACTCAAAACACCCCAAATCTTGACTGATCATGGAAGAAGGCAATCACTGAAGTATAGCTTTACCAAATCAGAGCTTCCAAAAAGATCACTTAGTTATAAACCAAATGGAAATGTGTTTCTGCTTCCATTGATCTGTCCTGGACTCTAACACTGCCCTTTCACGCTGACAGCCTTATTTCACTCCATGCAGTGCCCAATTCCCAGGCGCTAGCACCATCAAACACTGGCTGTGAATTATTTATTTGATTAAAAGGCTGACATTACTTGACAGATAAACACTTTTGCAGGGCACTCAGGCAAAAGGCATTACTGCCTGGCTCTTTCACGTGACATCATAACTTACGAATAACCTTTGTAATGTTTGGTCACATAATCCTGCACCTCAGGTACTACTGCCAGCGGTATGAGTCAGCAGGTTGTTCTTTCATACTTTGGTTCTTGCACTTGTCACTTGCTGAGACACTGTAAATCTATTTGACATCATGCACCCACATTAAACATTGTAAAATCGCCTTCTCTCTGATCTAGCAGTATTTGTGTAGGAGCAAATATTCTTCCCAGTCCTATTTAATCTGCATCTGACCTTTGCAGTTGTACCATAACAAATTTAAATTCTGGATACACTTCAGTTTGAACTTATTTCTTCTTACACCAAGTATCCATTCTATGTTAGGTATATATCATATGCACAGCATAGACTCCCTGATGTCTCTGTGAAGAATATATGCCCTCTGAAGAAGAAAGAAACTGATTATCCCAGCAAGTCTCTTGAGGATATCGACTGTAGGATATGACTTTTAATAAACATTTTTGTTTAATGATATACACACACACAAACACTTTGTACATGCATATATACATATAAATGTATCTGTATATTACTATAGACAAGGAAATACCAGAGTGAGTCCAGCAACAGCCCACACAGATGACAAAAGGACTGGAACATCTGTCATACAAGCAGGGGTTGAAAGAGCTGAGACTGCTCAGCCTGGAGAAGAAGTAGTGCAGGGGGACCTTATCCACGAGTATAAATAGCTGATGGGAGGGAGTAAAGAAAACAGAGCCAGGCTCCTCTCAGCAATGCCCAGTAACAGGACGAGAAGCAATGGGCACAAACCCATCTGAACACAAAAGAACACTTTTTTATTGTGAGGGTGGTCAAACACTGGAACRGGATGTCCAGAGAGGTTATAGAGTCTCCATATGTGGACATACTCACAACCCCTGGGCAGCTTGTTCTGATTGACCCATCTTTGAGCCGGGAGGTTTGCACTGGGTGATCTCCAGACGTGCCTTCCAACCCCAGCTGTTCTGTGATTCCAAGTAAATGAAGGTATGATGGTGTCACACTTTCAATAAGATATTGCACTAATGTCACATAAAGTTTAGAAACGCAAGTTCTAGTCAGTGGAAATATTTTGGGTTTGAAATTTCTTTTTGACGTTGACCACTTTTCTCAGCAGGGGTCAGAGATTTCAGTTGCCTCACCCACYGTGGAGACAATTCATCAAATGCTGCAGACAAGGGCTGTAAGAGCATCTCACACATTGGCATTACTGTCCTAGTTAGTTCCTGGGAAAGGGACAGAAGAGTGAATCCCACTTGCTTTTTAGCACACCAACCTCAGCTACCAGCTCTGAATACCCTAGGATTATGGTGATTAATACAAGTGTTCAGGTCTATCCAAACTGAGAAGCACATCCCTACCATTCTGAGATCTTATTGTTACAACCAAATGTAGTAGAAATCTTGTGAGATCAGACAGTTTAGCTGCGTTTCTGAAATGCTGGATTCCACTGTCTGCACACAGTCTCTTGTCTCATTTCTATATGAAACCAGAACTCGAAACAATATCYGCAACCAGAGATTTGAATACTAACTCCTCTGTTTTTCTTTCTTTCATTCCCTATGTCTGTTTTAGTAGTTAAACCATACTATGTACAAGGCAACATCTCTTTCTTCCCCCAGGCAACCAATTAATTGTAAAAAGTCATGATCATTTAAGGTTTTAATTATTCCAGTCACCATCTTCTACATCATTTATGACCACATGACATTATCCAACCCAGCAGGCTGCCTTTCCAGAAACCGCACTACTCTTTAGCTGGGATGGAGGTTCAGAACTATTCCGAGACCAAAAAACTGAAAACCTTTAAAAAAATTCATTGGCAGGACTCAATGCCAGATGTAATATCAAAGACCAGCTCCTGGGTGCTGACTTTGGTGCACTGAAACCAGTTTTCAAAGAAGAAGGATGGCTGATGTCCTGCAAGCCCTGCTGATTGCCACATGCCACAGTCAGGCCTGGGAGATGAGTGTGAAGCCAGCCCTGGTGGAAACAGACCTTCTGCTACAATAGGACATTCAAGCTTCACCAGGTACCACGTACTCCTGCTCAATACTTCACTGCCAGAACTGTGTCCAGCTGTATCTTGATAATAACAAGCCACAGAAAATTCACAAGTTCCTATTCGCTTCAGTGGTAATTGTACAGACGATGAAAAATGTGTTTGTTTTATTCTTCATATTTCTCCAGCGTTGGTTGTTGGCCATTCCTTCTCACAGTGATACAGAGCTTGTCAATGYCCGCTGTGGCCRTTTTCCCAGCCCCGAGTAATGGTGACTATGTTTGTGCACACACTTTTTTGCTAAASCATTGAGTTAACACTAGACCTGTGTTCAGCAGCAGGGGCGGGAGCAATCACTCACCTTCCTACTTCTACCCTGTGCAGCTCTGTTTACAAATCCATGTAGCAGGAAAATCATAGTCTGTCTATGCATCTCCCCTGAACTTCACAGACTTCAAGCATTATATTCACAACAAGCATGTCTGTACCACAGCCTCTCAAATGGTGTATCTGTGCTAGCATATCACATTGGCAGAGACCCCTAACAGAGACCAATCTAGAATACCTGGGTTTTTTCCCCTTGCTGGGGTGACTCCACTGTTTCCACAAATACTGTAAACTTGTATTTTTCATGTGCTGATTCACAGACCTGGGGTGGGGAGGGTGGCAGGGAAAGGTGTACATGGGCTGCTGCGGAGGCTTGAAAAAGAAAATGAGGAGGCTTTAGCTCACTGGAGGAAGCCACTTGAAAATTTTTAGAAACCTGCAGATGGAGAGGACTTGGTGAGCCTACACCATGGGGTATTTTTCCTTACACTTTCAAGTTAGCACATTTTTACCAGAAAATCTATGTTGTTTGGATCAGATTCTTCATATCACAGATAAATTCCTTTCTCAAAAACTTAAAAATTTAACAGACAATGGCAGCTATCAAAACAGCATCTATTTCTCTCTGTTGATGATTAGAGTAACAAAGTATATATTGTAAAGTTTTGGGGTCTGGGTCCCAGGCATCAATTAACCGTTTAAAATGACTACTTAGTAATAAAAGCAGCCAAACTCTGCAAATGAACTTCAGGACAACTCACACAACTGGGCAACTGTAATGATTTTAATAGAAATAAGAGACATACAGTTGCCCCCCTGCCCCAAAAAGTCTCCAAAGATTAAGTAATAAAAGGATYGCAAATACGATTTGTAGAATTCTACATAATTTTGGGAAAATTTAAGGCTTATACTTTAACTAATAAAGCTACTGTTCTTTAAAGCCAGGAAAAAGAAAGTGTTATCAAGAGTGATGTACAAACCCAAATTTTCTATTCAGTACCTAATGTGGCATAAGAATTGAGGATATTAATGAAAAAGAGAAGATGAACATTTAAAATTGAGTCAGACAGCTCTCTGTGTACAGAAAATGTATGTGATTTATCTGAAGCATCTAGTGCAGCTTTGGGTTCATTTGAATTTTCCACATCGTCAGTAATTGCAGCAAGAGCTTGCATTTCTATAGCAACTTCCACCAACAATCCCAAATGTCTGAAAACACAATTTTAAGTAATCTTCACCTGCAAATGGCAGTCTACACACTTGAAACGATCCTAAGCTTGCCTTACTTAAAACAGAGGCATGCTGAAGTCTAGATGAGATCTGGAAACAGAGAACCCAGATCTCAGCTGTCAGTCCTGTGACAGGAATAGAAGATTATATTCTCCTTTGGATAACGTATGAAATGCATTGGTTTTATTTGCTGTAGTAGCAGACGTTTGTATAGCTGCTGGTCTATTATGAGTTAACCCATAGCTGCAGCTGAAAGACATAAAAWTAAAACAAAACAGAAAAAATCCCTCTCTCGCAGGCTGCTCCCCCAGCCCCCGCAGCTGCTCCCGCCGCATCTGGCACCGGGAGCCCCTCCGAAGCAGGGAGCGGAGGACCCCACGCAATAACCCTCCTCCGTGTGACATCTAGCGTCGGCTCGCCTGAAGGACAAGCCGGTGCAAGCCCCAGGCTTGCAGCCGTGCAGCTTTGCAGAAGGGGTACCGGAGCCCCCCAGGCTCACCCCCCACCCCAGCAGCGGGCAGCTCCGCTCCCCCAGAGCCCTGGCTTCCACCCCGCTTGCAAAGACAACCTCAGCACCCTTGCTTCGGCAAGTCTTTGCTCAGCCAGTTGCCTTTTTTATGAGTGGGCTACCCTTCGGCGGCAGAAGCCCCCTCTGATGGGGCTAACCAGGGAATGACCATAGCATGGACAGCACCATGCAGGCACCCACCAGCCAGAGCCCATGGGATGCGCCAAGGCTGCAACAATACACTTGTGTTATCAAAACAGGGGAGAAAACCTAAGGCTTCTCAGACCTCTAACACCTAACCCAAAACTGACCATTTTGACCTAAGCTGTGACTAACTCTATCCCCTGCCTGAACCTCTCCTCCATGAAGGGCAGAGGGGACAGCTTGGGGGGCCCGGGCTCAGGAGGTGATGGCACTGCTCTCTCCCATCACGCTTATTTCTGGGTCACCCTCTTGGTACTGGAGGGAACTGTCCTGCCACACACTGTAAAGGAAAGAAGAGGAAAGAGCCTGGAGCTTACAAAGGTCATCCAAGTTGTCCCAACCACTTACTCGTGCCAGTGAGGGGGGGAAAAAAGTGCATCATTACAATACAATTATTTGATAACAGGTATGAAATTGCTTTACCCATTCTAGCAAGACTATTACTAGTACTGGACCTGAAATAAATTAACCAAGTTTATTTCATCTGAAGAGTGAATAAAATAGTGTTTCGCGAGCATTCTCTGGATAGTACACAAGATCAGTTCATAACCAAAAACCAGTTAAGGAAATAAACTTCACTGAGTGAGTTTTAGTGTTCTAATTTCCATGCAAATTGCAAGGAATGCTAGAGTTGTATTTTAGATCCCTAATTGGATACGAATGTAATGGCCACTGCTATACAGAGTTATTGACATTTATAATTTCAGTCCTTGTCAGTGGATAGGCCAAATAAATAAAGTACAGAGAAGAGATTTTCAGAGGCTCCTAAAAGAAATCTAAGAAAAAAAAAGTGCAGAAAACAAACAGTACTTGTGTCCCTCAATCCTCTTGATACTATTGTAAACCTACCCTCAGCTTTTCACCTTCCTTGGTATCCCACCTTTATTAATTTTTGTCAGGGGAAAAAGCAAAATCTGCAAGAGCCTGATAGGAAAAAGGAATATGCTTTTAAACATGTTGTTTGTAGTTTCCATTTGAAACAGTATTTCTGGCTTAAGATTAAATTTGCTATTTTAGCCAAGGTCATCTAGGGATATAATGAAAGGCAAAGGTTATAGGAAGACACAGGATTTTTCATTCCTCTAACTGATATAGTTTAGAAAAAGACTTTTTATAGAGAGGGGGAAAATGAAACCCTTTCAATCCTCTGTTCCAAGAGGAAAGCTGAGAAAGAGCTCCTGGAGTGCAGTGCTTTCTTTTTTCCCCCCAGTGCAGACAATATTTAGGTCAAACTGGAGAGGTCTGACTTGAATCTGCATATTGCTAAAATTTTGCACTCCACTGATACTCAAAAAGCTATCATGTACTCCACCATGGCTATCGATCGCTGAAAAAGCTGTTGTAAAATTCAAGGATATTCCTGCTCCATGCAAGAATATCCTTGGAGAAAGCGCATGATACATTTTCCTTGTAAGAAAGCAGAGAAGACCACCAATTCATAGGTCACATGAGGCGACTTTTTCTTATGAACTGCAAACATCCACAGATGGAGTACTTGAGACTGATTTGGCCTGGCACTGCCAGAAACCAAATCAGATTGTGAGAAAGACACCTCATATTCCAAAGGACAGTAACTAATCACAAAGCTAATAAAAATAACACTGCCCATACTCAGCTACTAACAGGAAATAAAGCTGCCAATGAAGTAGTAGAGAATCAAATGCCCAAGAAACTAATTTAGAAAATCTTGGCTTAAAAAGCACTGATATTTTAACTCAAAATGCCCCATCACAGTCAATTGTTGAGGCCATCAGTTTAGAGTCTTGAGGGCAGAAGGACAGAAGCTTTAGTGCCAACAGCTTATAAGCTCCTTCAGCCAAAGACAATTAAGTCCAAAGTAGGTATAGAAGACATACACAGCAGGAAAGAAGAAATCCTAGATGACAGCTTCAAACGTTTCTCCCCACTGTGGTGAAGGGAGAAGGTTACATCCCAACCAGCAATAGCTGTGGCCCTAAACCCCATCCAGGCTGGGGTTGTATACCATAATCACTTCTCAAGGTCAGTCCCCCAGAAACTAGTCAGGATGCTGCCAACAGCACTTTGGAGCTGATGTAAATAATATGTTCTCACCTGGTCAGTGGCAAAGAAAAAAAAAGAAAAAGAGAAAGAAATAATCCCCACCAGAAGAGCAGACAGACATTGTGCAGAGGTTTTGCTGCATTGCCTGATCATGGTATCTGAAAGGTGAGTTTCGAAAACTACAAGTGTTGGGAGCCAAAAAATTAGTTGTGGTCAATGCCATTGACTTTCCTCTGTCCTAGACATTGCTGTTCGTATGTTTTAGCAAAAGGGTGRCTATTTTTAGTTCAGTTAGTATTTACCTTTGTTGATTACACGTGATTAAAAAAAGATAACATAACAACCACAAAGTCAGTGGACACTAATCCTTAGGTAGGATCGGTTCAATTACAAAGACTATCATACATATTACCTAGAAAAGATACATCTCTGACTCACATCAGGTAGCTTTGACAAGCAAATGAACAGCAGCTTGCCACAAGCTTCTCAAAGCTTTATTTATTTTTATTTATTTACCTTAGCTTTATTGCTTCTTGAACAGTGAAATAAATTATAGGAATGTGCCATGCCTCAGCACACGTGAAGAAAGCATAATCTGAGTGCAGCCAATTTACTGGAAGAATAATGAAGCCCTCTTCTTCTAGGTTTCTCTATAAATATGCACATATATATCTTAAGGGATAATTTTGTCACGAGTCAATCAGCCAAGCCCCATCCAACAAAACTCGCCAGTGGTTTATCCTTTGGACTTGAGCATGCTCTCCTCTGCAGTGCTCCTAAACCCTTTGCTATTCTTGCCAGGTCTTTCATCCGTTGCCCCAGAAGCTGCAAGCCCTGCAACCGAGATTTCTCTCTCTCGTATAGCCACCTGCATTTCTCACACGAAATAACCAGGATTTTCAGAAATGCATAGCTCACCTGAGCTTTGCTCCCAGCTGAAACACCCAGAAGCTTCAAGGGCAACAGGTCAGTGATCCTATAAATCCCTCACAGTTGACACATTACAGAAACTTGTTTCTCCTCCTTTTCCCCTAACTCACTTGCAGAAATCCTTAACCACAGCTGCCTTTTTATGCCTGAAGGGGAAAGGCTTTGTGTGTGCTCTCGGTATACTTAAGTTTGACCAAATGGTCCTTAAATGGACCTCGTGCTACTTCAGTAAAATGCACAGGCAAGAAAGAAAAATAACCTGATGTTTCAGGATTGTTGTTTTATGAGGACAGACTGATAGCTGAGAGCTTTATTTGCTGCATAGTGTTTGTTGCTGTTAGTCTTCTCAGTGAAGAGGAGGCAAACATTGCACACTCCTACGTCAAGGTTAAATCTGAAAATTGATCCTAATATAGTAACAGATGCCAGACTTCTCTTGAAGTAGCTAACACACCAAGGGGGAAAAAAAACAAGCTGCATTTCCACTGAAAACACACATTTTTACCCTCCCATTAGTGTTTTCTGCTTTTATAAAGGATACACGCCGCCACCATGAAGACTCGAATGGTRGAGGGAAATAATCTATTTTTTCCCTTTCAGTTTCAAGCAACTTTAACAAGGACCATAATGAAAAATATATTAATAGGCACCGGAATTTCCCAAGTCAGTTCACCATAACGTTATCAATAAAATGTACATAGTAGTTATCAGTGCAAACCTTTATGCCTCAAAGGGGACTTTTGAATGTGTCAGTGCCTGTCTATAACCTGAGAAGCTCTTTCTTCCAGTTTCCCACGCAAGCATCAGATTCAACTCTTATACCACAGGCCCTGCAATATTCAAGGTTTTTCCTGAAGTCCCCAATCATGCAACTATGCAGACTTCGTTAAAAAGTGAAAAWGTTCAGCCTAGTAGTTTCCAAGCAAAACCTGAAAAAAATGAATCAATACCCTTCCAGCATTTCCAAAGTTAGAAATTAATTTTCTTAAGAAATCTTACAATGCTTGAAGACCTAAGGACTTTTTCGAGTGTTTGGTATTAGCAAGACTTTCCTCTGCTAAAAATACTAAGCTTGAAGAAGAAAAACATAAAGCTGTCTTACCTCACAACTCTGTACTGGTAGACAGAGAAGTGTTGGCACCATTATCRTCATTTGTGTTAAAATAGGAGAAGAGACTCTGGCATAAAAGAAGAAGGGACTAAACTAYAACGTCTTGCAATTCAAGTAGAAGCTAAGAGCTAGATGCATGCACTGTAACTTTAAAAATCTCAATATGAATGTAAGAAAACATACATTCCTATTGCTCAGCCTGATGATATTAATGACCACAACTCAAAAGATCAATGCTCTTGTAGGTATTAACAAAAAAAAAAAAAAAAAAAAAAAAAAAAAAAAAAAAAAAAGGGGGAGATTTCATTGGACTCTGCCTTTTTCTTAAGACTGAGATGAAAGTTTCTTGCAGACATAACATGTGGGCAGGGTGTAACCTCTTGGTGCAGTGGGTTGTGTGATGGTGGAGACCAATCTTTTAGTGCTGTGGAGGAGGTCAGGTCATGCAAGGTCGGAGAGCTTCGGGAGTAAAGTCTCTTGCATCTGATTAGGGTAAGAGCATCAACAGAGCAAGAAAAAGGTTTTAGAAAACATGACAAGGTTAAAGCACAAGGCTGAGAAAATTGTCCTAACACCACTGTCCAATGAACATATCAGCAACGCATGATGCAATGTCTAGGCCCAGGAGAAGGATATTGTCATAACGGGTAGAAAATTAAAGTCTACTCTGGCATTTTGGCCACGAGGGTGGCTTGGGAGACCCAAGCATTGGAGATTCAGAAAGCATTTGCAGACATAGAGGAGATGCAGGATCTCCCTCCCTTTCCCAAAGCCCTTCGTAAGGGGTCCAGGAGCTGGGGAGGTTCCTTGTCTTACAGATTAAAGGGCTGATTAGCGACACGGGAGAAGAATTGGGAAAAGGCTGACCTGCAGCAAATAGGGGAGGAAAGGATTTCGAGATGCACCCAGCACTGGTGGTGGCTGAAAGACAAGGATGGGTGCCAGGAGCCTCCAAGGCCACTTCTTCAAAACTGAAGTAAGCCAAGTGCCAAAACGAACAGATAAAGACCCATGTAGACAAAAGGGAGATGACTATGGTCAGCTTGTAATATACCAAACTATAGCCAAGTGCAAATAGCAGATGGTGGCCTGTAGAGTAGGAGGATGCATCGTCCCCCCACGCAAACACAGACACCAGCATCCCACAGCCACCCTGGAGGGACTTTGGCAAGGCAAGCGTTTATCAACAGTAACACCRAATTTTACATCCTTCTGTAATATTTGAGACAGTACCCACCTTGCCTAAGCTTCTACTTCTGCTTTCAGGGTTGCACTTGTAGCTCCCACAAAATACAAGCCCTAAAAACTGAAATTGGACTGTGCTTACAGTAAACAGAGTTTCCTTATTATACATTTTTGGTATTAATGTTTGATACTGCAGATAGTCATGTTTTACAGCTCTCCCCTTTAACCCAGCCATTTTGAACTTGCTTCTGAACACACAATGAAGCAGAACATGAACATTTCATCATTTGTTTATTTAGTTGTCTTTGGCTTTATATTGGTAAACATTGCCTCTGGGCATAATGTTAATCATATTGCACAATAAGATACTTATTACATTAATAAATATTGGAGTAAAGCCTCAAATCCCAGGTGTACTGAACCATTTAGTATTGAAAATTAGTTTGCACAAGCCCAAATCTACTTGAAGAATGAGTATGAGGAGGTGCTAAAATCTTGTAAGACCAAGCTCTTCACGTTTATGCATTTCTTCATGATCCTTGGATGCAGGTATTTCCACACAGCATCCTGAAGCAGGATGCTGCTATAAAAAATATGGCTTGCTGGCATTGCTCGTACACTGTAGGTATGATTGGCAATTAGTACACTCATTTTTTAAGCTATCATATTTTTTTCTTCCTGACTCTGGTCCATGTCAGAACAGATTATATAAATCTGCTGATGATATAAAACTGACATTGTAGCTACCCAAAGCAATCCTTTGAGTAGCTGAACAGCAATATTAATTCACACTGACCAAAAATGTATGCTGCAGATTTGCAAGGCATCTTAAGATTTGACCTGTCCTTGATTAGTTCCCAGTAAAAAAAAGTCTCTGAGCCACTAGGGCATCCATCATCAACATGAACAATTTTTAAGGTGATGAATTCTCCCTAATGGTATAAAATATCTCCTCTCTTCAGGCGATTTTTCTCCTTCTGAGATTTTGGGAAAAAATACCTGATTCTTTTTCCCTTTTCTTTTTTCCTGACTTTTCAAGCCTTTCCCCCCCACACTTTTGAACTTTAAGTAAGCAATTTTACTTTAAATAAATAATACAGGGAAGCGAATAAAGTTCTTTCACCTCTAACTCCCTGACTGACTGTATCTCAGAAGTTAGGCAGCTATGTGTCAGCTGCAGGAAGGGTACAAAAGAGAGAGATATAGTCCCTTAAAATGCAAAGATTTCCATTCTGCTGTTGTCATCCAGCTGGCTATTTCATCCAGAGATGTTTTGCCCTGGGGCATAACTATACGGGTTTAATTTTTGTGCRTGTGTGAAGTTGAAGAAGTCATAAACTTTAATGAAATCCATATAGTCCAATACTTCTTAGAGCTTATCTCATTCTTGGATGTGAAGAGGCTGATCTTGGAAGGATACTTACTAACAACCACCAAAACTTATCCCCAGACAATGATTTTTTTTCCCCATAATATTTCTCTAGTCTCTTGCTCTTCTTCTTTATCCAGTCATGCAATATATATATTTTTAATGTTTGTGCTAAAATGGATGCTTTCCCCCACTGTTAAGGGAAGGCTGAGTGAAATGCCTCCTTGTGCTTGCATTTCCATGTACCATGTTAGCTTGTACAATCAGTCCTTAACATACATGGTGGGGGCAAACATTTTTCCCCATAACCTCCTGACTGCAAGTGAGGGATCCCAGATGGCATTTTCAGCAGCAGGTGCAACTATCTCAGCTCATGTCAGAGAGATCCCAAGCAAATATAGCTTCTCACTTCAGGCAGGGGTGGTTTTGGAGCACATCGGTACTCATGGAAAGGCACAAGCTGTCTCTCTGCCTAGCAGATGCGACTTGCCACTGCCACTCCCCATGAAGGGTAATAAACCTCCTGCCACCTCTAGTTGTCCTCACCACAAAATGTCAACACTGGGTTGGGGGGAAAAGAGATGTAGAGGTTTGCATTAGACGTTGGGTACGTTCTGCTCCAAGGCTAATAAGCCTAGGAATAGCTCCCAAAGGTGACCCCAAAACTTTCACTAACTAAAAGTAAAGTTAGCAAGTTGTGCGGGCAGGTCAGACTCAAACTGTACTTGCCATAAAACAGCTAAGAGTCATTATGAAAATGGATATTTCAGATCCAAATTCAAGCGGGTATGGGTCCCTTGATTTGGGAAGACCCCTTTTTCCCCTCAGCTGTACAATTAAATCCCAGTTTATTCATACATATTCTGGCCCAAGTTTCAAATGGGTTTAATTTACCTCCACAAAAGCAGATTAAAATAAATCGCAGCAAAGAATTCCTCCTCTGTCCTGCTTTCTATGATACTTCCAGCAATGATTTTGCTCATTGTTCAGCACATGTCTGTGCCTTTATGTTATCCTTGAACTTCACATCATGGATGATTTAGCGTATCTGAGAACAAATACTGGACAACTCTGCTCATGATCTGGTACTTATAATGGTACCGTCACACTTCTTCCTGGGATTCCTTGCTGAGTTCTTCTGCACTCAGCTTGCACAGAAACACACAAATGGCTGGGCAAATGCATGAAATACTGGGAAACAGCTGCTCAATTTTTTAGTTTGCCATTACTTACACCTTATGTCACGAAAGCGGTCATGGCACAACTTCCATCTGAAGAGTCTGTGGTTGGAGTAAGGCAATATAATTGATGAAAGGTGAACTTGATTTCTCCAGTTTCGAGAATGTAACATCCCATTTACTCTTGATTGAATCTGTTCTTAAAACATGTGAGAGAGCTATTTCACACAAAGATTCACACTCTAATAAAGTGAGATTAAGGCTACTAAATATTTGCATTTTCTCCTTACTCCAGGAGAGGTGCTTCTTATTATGATACACAATACATCATTTCAAAAAAATCTGTCAGCATTTATTAATTTGTGAAAGCTGAAAAGCATTAATTAATGAAACACACTTCTTGGGCGAGATGGAGGGATAGCTGTTTATGTATGTTGAAAACTGTTTTGTTTTTTTTAAAATGCTTGACCATGGAGGGTCAGGGTGGGATATTACCATTGTCATATCTTAAGACACACAGGTCTCAAAAAACATCCATTATAAAAAGTAAGGAGATAGGAGCAGTTAAATGCTAAAACTATTGGTTACATAACTAGTGATATAGCAGAGATGAGAAAGGAAAAAAAATTTTGTACTACACAGAATTTACTTGTTTCCCTTTTGTGCTCTTTGCTCACCATCCGTGGAGCACAAGCTGAAAATTTACAGCCAAAAAAGGTTATTGATGTGAGATCACCTAGGGCATTTGCACTCTGGCTATCACACAGAATATATATGGGCCAAGATCCAAAGAGGCGTCTCTGCCATGACGAGGTCACAGAAGGCATCAAGAGGCAGTCCTGGATTTCCAGGTACAGACAACACCGTACCCTTGTAAGAAGGTAAGATAAACAAAGGAAAATAAAATTATGTGTTAACTGTGGTAGATTATTATCATAGAGGTTGAGAGAATTATTTTGAGTGTGCAATATTATTTCTTTGTACAGGAAGAGCAAGATCTGTGACCTTCACAGAAGTGAGGCTTAGCAGCAGCAGAGGATGGTTTGGAGGAGATAAAACCTCAAGAGAAAGTGGCTACGCCAAGCCATGAATGCTGCAGAGTAGCTGACTTTGCTACATATAGGGACAATAGTTTTGATCTGCACCCACTTTTGAAAAGCCACTATGATTTAACTGAACAGAGACTTGTTCCCCAAGAAATGAACTGAAACTGTCCTAGTAGCCTGACGATTTGTTGGATCACGTATTATAATTTGTCACAAATCTAACAGGGGTTACAATTGCATTACCTTGGCCATCTTRGAATTGTGTTAGCCTAATAGGAATGTCCCAGCTCCTTCATACAGCCAAAACCACAAGTCACATCACATCAGGGAAGGTTCAAGATCTGATGMCTGCCAAGGCAAGGTGACAGCTCTCACAGGCTCCCCAGCCCTTTCGTCATGGGATGGGGCTTGTCCAGGCAGGTGGTTTGCTCCTGCACTGGCTGGGTGACACCAGCCTAGTTATCCTGCTTTCTCCCTCTTATGGCACTCCCCTGCTATCCCATGCTGGCACTGCCCTCCTGCTGCTCCAGGGGCTTGGAGCACATCTCAGCTGCTCAACAGCTGCAAACACAGCAACCCCAGAGCCATCCTCAGCAGCCTGGAGCAAGTCCCATGGCTTTTTTAAGATCAAAGCTGTGCTTGGAGTCAGCTGGGGCAGGGCAAGAGAAAAAGGGTTGGATTTCTGTAATTTTAGTCATCTCTCCTTTGGCAAATAATTTTTTCCTCTTAGGTTAGCCCTGATGYTGTTAACGATGCCTTGGACTCACTATATTGAGTCAATCAGATTTCACATATCTGATTTTTTACCCCTGAAAAATGAAGATTTAATATGTACAACTATAAAACTATGTCCTAAAAGGTAAAGGTAAACTCACTTCTCTGTAATGACATGTTAGCTAGTATCCAGTATACTGTAAAGCTCAAAAGACTTTTGTAGACTAAACCCCAACCTTTTCCTTAACTTTCACATTTGGAATCTCTTCTTCAGGAAGAATCTTCCACTCAAGAGTGACAGTAAGTGATGCTGGATGTCCTAAGCTCTTCTCTTGTCTTTAGCAGTCTTTCACTTCAGCAGTATGTTAATGTCACTTCAGGCAACTTGAAAAATCTCTGTGTCCACATTGTCCATCATTTTAAACTCAAATGTTTGGCTTTACAAGTACAAACAGCTGTTCCTAACAATTTTCAAGGACTGCAGAGTGACTGAAAGCGTAGCCCACTTCTGCAAACACAGGCTAAAAGGTCTGTCTTAAATAAAGTCCTGAGGGATTGAAGTAGCTTTTTAAAAAAACACCTGTAACTATAGAGTGCAAACAAAAACCACTACCAAACAAAGAGCACACACATTTAGGCCAGTTTATCAAAAACTACAATAGCATATGTTTTATGTTATATGTAGCTATTATACTGATGTGCACTTACTGGGGATATTGCTGTCTGGTTGGTATAAATTCGTTGGTATAAATTCAAATTCCTTCCTAGTACAAAGTTAACATGGATTGATTTTCCATTTTCAAATCAATACCCACGTACTTTTCCTCCCATCATTTTTCCTGCATTTTTACCTCCGACATCACAATTCCCTTTCATAACAATATTATTTTCTCTTGATTTTCATCCTTCTTATTCTGCCTTTGAAAATGTCAGGCTGGAAACAGGCCCACAGGGAGGGAGCCAGGCTGCTGGCACGGGTAGGACACTGGGGAGAAGGGATCAAAACATCACTTTTTCCAATCATGTCTTTTCCCTTAAAGCGTCTTCCACTGGTCCCTGTCAGGGATGGCACAGTGCAAGCAGAGAGATCTTTGCTCTGACACGCTGCAGATCCTCTTACGGAGATACCTAATGGAGATAGTTTCTGCAAAGTCCAATGGGGTGTAATTGATTTGGTACCATGATCAATGACTCTGTGCTGGGTTTAGCATTCTCTCTATAACTTGAAAGCATGAGAAAATCAGCATGACCTGTTCAGCCTACTGAGAAGAAAACATCTTTATTTTCCCCAAAAGCAAAAGGGAATAGCTGGCATTTCAGTGCTGTACCACCAGCCATTTTCAAGCTGCAAATACCAGCCTGGCCACAGCACGGTTCAAAATACACCAAAGTCCGTGGGTTTTGTTAACAGAGCAGACGTTCCCATTGAAATGCCCTTTTGGGAGACACGGGGCAATAGCTCCAGCCTGGCACTTGCACCTCTCAGCCGCCTCACGCTGCAGGTAGCACAGGTACGGCATCATCTCTGCAGCCATGTGAAGCTGGGGGCTGCCTCCTCTCTCACCCAGAGGTCGACATGGAAAGCGTACTGGGAGTGGTCACCGGCCCCGTTACCCTGACATATACTGTCCTCGGTCAGGATTTTAGCATATCTAGAAGCTGCCATGGTTTAAGATGAGCGAGCTGCGATGGAAGAACAGGTACGGCTTTCACAATCAAAGGGATCCTTCATTCAGCAGGCAAATAGCACCGTCAGCAACATCTGCTGCTTTTTTCCCCTTTTCTAAGCTTATTAAAAAAATATATGTTGGCAAAGATGTGGTCCATGGGTGAGCCCAAGGTTTGTTTTAACCCTGAAGAGAGCAGCCTGGGATCCTATCGCCTTTAGAATCAAAAATTCCATCACCTGTTTAGAACAATCACCTTTTAAAAA
>JAYKAV010000800.1:587151-704231 GCA_035582835.1 Phoebastria nigripes | reverse complement strand
AAAAAACAAAAAAACAAACTGTAAAGGAACAGGGCCCCTAGTAAACCCGGATTCATTGCCTGGGTCAGTTGCAGATCTTTGTGTATGACCTCTGCGTTAATTTTTTCCCATAGGAACATTATGTGTAATTATTACCCTAAACACTGTAGCATAAGAAACACAGGACTAAAATTCCTGCCATTCTCCTGCTATCGAGGACAACCACACCATTTATTCCCTTTCCTAAACTGATTATCTCCTGTCTTAAAGTAATAAGGGATTTTACTGTCATGGGACTTCTCACCACTACACAGTGCAACTCCCAGAGCTTAAAACCAGAAGCCATGTAATTTCTCCTTAAGACCGCTGCATCTGYGCAGGACCACCACCAGTGTTTGCCTTCTTTTTAGCTTCTCCGTTCTTCCGACCATCCCAGAAGCAGGCTGCTGGACCATTTCCAGCTTGAATTCATTTCTCCTGGCTATTGGCAGCTGGAAATCTGGAAGCATTTTGGTAGTATCATGAATCCATTCCCACCCTTGCAATAAATTCCTCACTAATACACCTCAAGGTCCCATTTCTCTTTTTTATCTGCATTTACACAGTAACTGAGCATCTATAGCAGTAACAGCTGATGGCTTCCCCACTTGAAAATATTTATTTGCCGTCAAAACCAAAATTTGCCATCAAATTGCACTTTACAGGCTAAGTTTCCTTCTAGGTCTACTACTGGGGTGTTCAAATGATACACCTTTTTCTGGATGATATTTCTGTTTTTACAATGACTATACTTTTTGGCTTCACCGTGCTAACAACTTTGCATGGCCTGTAAGTTTTTGTCTGTGCTTCATCCAAACATCGTTTGTATCCCTTTCATTGTTTGTCAGGAAAAACAAGTGTGCTTGTAGAGTCCTATGCACATTACTGCTTACAATCAATAACATAAGTTGTATGTTTTCTCTGAAAAAGAATGCATTTGCCTTTGTGTGTTAACACAGTTGCACCGAACCCAGAGATTTTTCCAGTCATTTTTGGTATGCAACCCCTTAAACATTTCCTGGTGAAGGAGCAATTTTCTACCTGAAGCCTACAGACAGCTTGAGTCATCTTCTACCTCTGGGGGACATGATGGCATGTTGCAAGCCTTTTAATTCAGCAAAAACATGACCACCCTTTCCCCCTATCATCTGGATTAAGAAATAGCTCTGGTTCAGAGCAGGAGCGATTCATAACCCTCTGCCTACAAATGCCATTGAAGTTCATAGATCTGCCCAGAAGCCCTAGGAGGCATCTTTCCAGCCACTGCTCTTTCAGCAGCTGTACTCACGCTGAGGAGGAACCTCAGGGGTTTGTTTTGAGACACAACAGCAGCAAGACTGCTTAGCAGACAAAAACATAGCTCTTCCAAATGCAGAAAGTCAGCATTTACAATGTGGAAAAAAGGAAAAAACAAAACCCAAACTTACTAGAGGTGCAGAGCTTCACTGAGGATTTAATTATATCCACAAGTTATGCTCTTAGCAGGATCCAGGTTTTCAGAAGTTACATAATAGCATTTACAATGGTAGCTGCTCCTCCTCGTGCTTCACTTCCTCCTCAATTACCCCAGGCTGCTGTGCTGCTGAGCTTTTTACAGCTCAAACTTGCACCAGCTGTTGCAGTTTCAGCCTCCCATTGCCAAGGGAATGTCTCTGCCTGCATGTGCTGGCTTCTGCATATGCTCAGAGCAAAGATGCTGGCTATAGAAATGAAGACTTTTCGCTCAAAAAAGTATTACAGACATAGACCTTAACCAAACCCATAGGTTGAACCTCAGGCAATGTTCCTCCAGCCACTGCCTTGGCAAAGCCATTTCTGACTGCAAAGCCCTCTTTGCAGGGTATCCTTTCCCTTGGCAGCCCCTTGCCAGCCCGTTTGCATCTTGCTGGCCCACCTGTTGCGCTTCCAGGGACTTGTGTTTTCTCCTACATGGTTCGTCCATCCCCAGTCTCTGATGAGTCACTACTTGCAGCAACATCTCACGCAAGAGATTCCATAGAAACCAATGTCCCTCAAGGAGATCTGCCATCAGGGAGCTGTCCCTTCCTCCCTAGCTTCAAGAAGTTGTGCATCTTTTAGGACATAGCTGAAATACAGGAATGTTTCCACTAACCATCACCTTCTCTTGCTGTTTGAGAAGCTCTACCAAAATAGGTGGCCTGGCTTATTTCTATCCTGTGTGGTGGTAACCTTTGCCAGAGGTGAACCCTGTGCTGAGGTTCATGCCGGGAAGTCAAATACTGTCAGCATCTGAAGGGTCAGGAAGATGTTCAGAATAATAATAGCTACTCTGCAGAGATTTTGATGGGCACACAAAATGCAATTGCTCTCATGTGGCATTTTGAGCTCTGTGAACAAATCTGCAGCCTGAGCCTTGGTTGAACCAAGTACTCCATGTGCTGCTGGCAACCCAAGATGTGCAGTGCACACCTGAACTCCTTCAAGCTAATGACTTTAATCATCAATGCCCCCTCCTCTCCTAACCTTTCCACCTCCTAGTCTACAGCTGTTTCTGTACACTTTTAAATGGCAGACAGTGTGTTAGTAGAGACAAAAAGTTCAATACTTATGCAACAGGGAAGATTACTACAGGAATACTACTCTGATATTTGTCTTGCCTGTACTTGTAAAACACAATTTAAAGCAGACTCTTCTACCTCTGCAGCAGATACAGGGTAACTTTGAAAAATAAGTTAAAAAGGATTCTGCTTTAACTTGAAAGGCAAGAAAGCAGAGTTAAGAAACACTCACTTGGAAAATCTGGATATAAATCTCTAGTTTTGTCTTCTATCCTTCTACTCCAATCCCAACATGCTTCCACATACTGGAGTTCAGAGATGCTCCACGTAAAGGAATCACAGGCACTCGTTGCAGTAATGCCCTGGCTTCACAGCAGACCTAACTTTGTGACATGAGTGGGTGCATTTTGCAGGGGGTTGGTATTGGAACATTTGGGGTTTAGATCAGCATTAGAAAAAGCCTTCAGAGCTGAATAAAGTTCCATTCTCTGTCTGAATAAACAAGCATGGGTAACAGGTTTTTTTTGGGTTTTTTTTTAATAAGGAATGTTGTCAGTCCTATTTTATTATGCATAATAGAAGGAGGTGAAAAAAATCAATATAAGCACTGTACCTAACCTATTTAAAACTACAATCACAATGTTATCTGAATGCCTTACAACATTGTTTAAATCCAACAAGTAGACAAGAAAACAACAAATCTATGCAGGGTTTTTTATACATATGGTGAGAAAGTTTGCAAAGTGTTAAAATATATTTTCTGTTCTGTATGTTTCTGGTACAAGGAAGTGATGTGTAGAATACTGTATATTTATGAACAGAGCCTTGACTTATACAAGCAATAATCGACTTCAAAACATACAATGTATATCTTAAAATATCCCCTAGAGCTGCTCATATAAAGTCAAATCCAGCACCTACTAAAGTTCAGCCAGCTGACTCTCTTTGACTCCAGTGGGCACCTGACTAAGCCCATGATAATTGTGAAGTACCTGACAGTCTAATTGTATTCATATGAAAAAAATCACATTGCATAGATTTAAACAGGAAGACATGCAATAACAAGACAAGTCACAGTATAGCAAAACCTTGTTTCTTTGGTGAAACAGAAGCAGATATAAAAGTTACAAAGATTTTAGACTTTCATTCACAAAAAAACAGACATTCACATTATACACTATACAAGATAATAATATAAATAGAGAAAAGTATTATGTGCATTGTTTGGGGGCGAGGGGTGGGGAATGAACCGGCCAACACAGTGACGCACTGCCACGTTGAACGCACGAAGATTGGGTACACTCGATGGAGCAGTCACTGCAATTTCTTAAGAGATGTTGTCTGGAACTGTAATTACTGTTCCCAATGAGCTATGGCAAGGTCACTCCATGGGCAGATCTGCCTAGTACAAACTCTTACATGTTGGCTGGGTTTCAATTCTTTTCCTTTCCCTTTCAACTTTTTGCATCATATCCCCACATTAACACAAAGGCATAAACCACCCATCTGTGTTTGTATTTGTAATGTTATTTTAAAAGGTATATCATAGGGAACTTACTGTTCTTTATTTTCACTTTTTCTTTTTTTTTTGTCCTGTGCCCAAAGGTGTGCAAGGCACTTTGCAGAAATAACAGTCCTTTCTGTGGAGAGGTCGTTTCAAACGTTACCTTCTACACTTACTGTACACATCCAGGTCAGTCATCGAGCTGACCAGGGTAAGAAATCATAATAGAAAACTCCTACGTACACACTGCACCAACTACAACCTATAACCTCTTTGTGCACACACTTCTTTCTAGAAAGCCAAGATTCTGATTCTTCTCTAAGTCACACAGTTCTCACCCATCTAACCGCAAACAAATGATCCTGTTTAGCAGGAATTTTGTTCTCCAGGGAAATAGCAGTTGAACTGAAAGATGGTTCCAAAAGTGGAGCTCAGGGGCTAATACTGCACTGGCGAGCTCTTTTAATCTTCTTTGCATGGGTAAAATAACATCCAATAAATTAAATCAGTATGGCTTACTTCATTTATTTATGTACGCTTCACAGCTGCAGCATTCATACACAAACATTCATTACTTTATAAAAAGATTAAAAAATGGTTATATATACAAAATTATTTACTTTTTTGATTTTTGTTTGTTTTTTACAAAAAAAATCCCCCAAACACCAGGTCTATCTCCATTTTAGAATGCAGAGACCTGTAATATAGACCTTGTGGTTAATGTCGTGAAAGTAATTTTTTTTCTTTTTTTTTTCTTTTTTTTTTTCTTTTCAAAAAAGTGGCCCTGGTTGATAAAGTTAATGTATTAGCACTTGAATTTTTACAGGCCCTCCTTGTCATACACAACTCCTCCATGCAGTCCTTTCTCATGAATGGTGAAGCTGGAATGGAGAGCAGAAAAAAAGTTCCACATTGCAGTCCCTAGATCATGCTTCATGCCACTTTTATGTGCTCTGTCTAAACTTTGCATCACATGGACACAAACTGTACCTTGGATGGGAATTGGCACAGTTCCCATTAAAAAAAAAGTCATGTAACTTGTGTGTTTATCTTCACCTGATAATAGCAAATTTCAGTCAGTGAAGTTATTTCAACCATTTCCAGCCTAGGTAAACAACATAAAAACAATGTCATAAATGACTGAAGACCTCTGAGGCCGTTCTAACCATAAATATGCCTGAAATTAGTGTGACTTTTCATTTTATATACAGGATTTTAAAAACAACACACAATTAAACAACATTAAAATCATCTTATTTACATTTTCATTGGTGCTAAAATCGAGCTGTTTAAATATTGCAGAAGGCTGGTATATATCATAAAATGGTCMACACCGATGGCATATAGAAAACTAATAATCTTTATAGGCTGGAAATGGTTTCCTTTTATCCCCATAAGCACTTCTCCTTTTTTTTTTTTTTTTAAATTTTCTGATAAACACCATATTTTTGCAAAATGCATTGTGAATACCGCAGTCCATAGTTTCAAAACAATTTGATAATACTCCTATAAGTGATAGAAAAGGCACAGAAAGTTATGACTTTGGCTGAAATGGTGGAAATCCCCATTCACCATTTAGCTCTCAGCGCCTTGAGTCCTGCCACGTCCTGATCCAGCGATGATAGTGTTTTGATGAATTTAACGATGTTCCCTTTCCTGATGAAGAATGTTTATAGTAGTATTTCTTAGAGTAAGTCCTTTGGTACGTGGAYGCTGCAATGAAAAGGAGGAAAAAAGGGAGATTAATTTAAAATTTTTTAACTATGAATGGGCTGGCTACCCTTCACATTAAAGTTCCATTTAGTCTTGATTAATTAGAGGGTTAACAAAGGATTAACTCGTACTATGACCATGTTACAGACAGGAGAAGCGTCTCTTACACACAGTTGCAGAAAGACTTGTTAGTGTTATTAGGAACCTGTTGATTTCAGGGGCTTTGTAAGAGTGTTGTTGTTTACTTTAAAAGAATCTTAGTGGCTTCTGTAAAAACAGAAGAGGAACATTTTCATTAGTTTTGGAGGCCTGATGTTTTTTCCTACAGATAGAGTGAGCAGTATTGCTGTCATAATCTGTCATACCAGCTTTGCACTTCTCTTAAAATACATGTTCATTACTTATTAAACTTAAATTAGTCTATTGTTTCTGATCCAGCACTGGTTTGCTTTCAAAGAACTCACGATTCATGCAAGTAATTTTAGGCATATCCCATCTTCCATTCCCTTGACACCGGATGGTTGGAATATGACGCTGGATGAAACCATCTTTGCAGTGATATCTAATAAGGGAGTTGATCTCGTAACGAGGTTTCATCTTCCCAAAGGTCTTTGCGTTTTCCACAACAGGAGGCTGACCGCAAGCAACTGAAAGGAAGAGAGAACATAACCCAAAACATCAGTTTGTAAATGCACTTCTGAATATGGTACTGACCTCTAAACCCTGGCTAAGGGAAGACGTCAAGGGACCTCAGTTAGACTCCCAAGAGACACATCCAAATAAGGACAGGGAGATCAGTCTTTTCTGAGGTTCTCCAGTCTTGTAGACCAAATACAGTAATGATGAAAATTGAAAAACAGCAGATAGTATGGTTAGTATTGCCTTTTTGGTTTAAATTTCTGATGTAAATTTGAGCCAAAAAGGTTGGCATACTCACACAAAGAAGTGATTTTCACTGGAAAGCTGCAAAACCTGAAAACCAGTGAAGTTATTACAGGCATTTAAGAAAAAAGTCTCATTTTCAATACTTCTCGTGTCTTCCTCAACAATAGACTATTTAAAAGCACTTAAAACTGATGGATCTGTCAAGGCCTAGAGAACATGTTAAAAAAAGTTGTAAATGGTAATTGGAAACAATGGAGCGCACACAAGATTTTGGCTGCTTCTTTACTTTCCCAGCCTGAAAAGGCAGAGATGATTCCTAAAGTATTGCTGTACAGCTCCTGGAACAGCCAGGCTTCCTGTAAGTATCAGCTCTAACAGTGTATAAACCAAATGTGCTTTTCAGATTCCAGCGGTGCCATTGAACTAGATGGTTTTGGAAAAGAGGAAGACAAAGGTCAGCATTACTTGATGGGTGAAAAGTATGCTCAACTGAAGCTGAAAAGCCAACCACATACCAGTGGTCAGCTGCCTGCTCTGACTGACTACCAATATTCTGCTGCCCACACACTTCACAGTGATGCCATCCCAGGAAAGAAGAGTTGGTAATATTTTCATGGTATGCAAGGAAAGCAGGCCTGCCAAGTATGTGAATGCCTCTTTTACTGAGATCTGTACCTATGAAGAACTTTGCCTGATTTTAACCCACAGTTTCAACTGTGTACACTTTTGTGTCTGACTCAAGAACAGATTAGGTAGAGATGTAATATGTGGATACAGAYGAAGGATGACTTCATGAGGCTAACTCAGTTGAGGGCTCACTGTACCGGTCACCAGAAATCAGCTAGAATTTGTCATTTTAACTGTATAAAACTGAAATTTAGAGAATTATGCTACTGTTACTGGAAAGTTTGTACCTGTTCCTTTCTTGCAGGTATAGGTAAGGTGATAATTGCATGGTACATCATTCCACTGCCCATTCTCATGCCATATTATAACAACACAGTCTTCTCCAGCAGAAAAGAAGCTGTCTGGCTGGTTTGGTCGCCAGTTCTCATATTGCTGCAGAAAAGAGGAGCAAAACCATTATTCCCACTGCTGGAGTATATTTACATTCCATTTTACAGAAGAACACACAATATTACCTTTGGTGAAGAGCAATCTCAATTGTTTGATTCAGGCTGTTAAGCATGAACTAAACAAAGCTAGATTTACAATATCCTTCCACTCTATTAACAGATTATCTCAATGGGAAAAAATATTCCGATCTAACTTCTCACTTACTGTAAACTGATGTCAGGTGAACAAAACAAAGTGACACAATTCAGTGCAAGCAAAATCTGATCCTAAGTGTGTTGAAACACAYTCTTTCCTACATATACTGACATGAGGTGGAATGCCAGGAAATGCAGTAAAGAGCCTATAACCCTCGTTAGTCCACATCTACTAAATAGTAAATTACAGGCTAGCTTCTCAGACTCAAATTAGTTATTCTCTGACCTCATTTAATGAAGTCATTCAACGGGATGACGTGTAGAATTAGCTGTAAACTAAGTAAAGSTGTCAGAATGTGCCCCCAGATCATTGCAGATTGATATTTCCATTAAAAAGAACTAGGTGGCAGACTGAGCATATACAGCAGCCTTTCAGCTTTAGAAATGATGATCCAAATTCTGCCCTCCGTAGAAAAACTAACCCCAGACATCTATGAATATATACGAATAAAACCAGAAACTGGCACACTAGATTTAGAAGTAGAAATCTGATTGTTGATATGTGACAAAAAAAAAAAAAGAACCTTCAAATGGCTGAAAAATATCTTTAGCATAAAAAGAAATAGTTTCTTAGCCCTGCACCTGGGACATACATCTGGCATATCGATTTGGGCAGGCTCCATTCTTTGGGATCCAAGCTGGCTACATGCGGGTCTGCACTTATTTAGCTACACAGCTCTGCAGCTTTCAGCTCTGCATCTACCTAAAGATGTGTCCCTACCAAGAGCTGCGGATGCTGGCTGCTTGCAGGCTGTGCACGGCTCCATGCATGGGCTAAATCCGCATTTATTCCACTGTAGAATGCACTCTTTCAAGCATGGCTAAGCTCGTCATTGCACGGTATCATTTTTGGATGAAAATTAGGGAGGATTCAGTGTGTTTTTTCAATCAATAAGCAGGAAAAATAGAAACAAAGGGAGTGTCACACATTGAAAATCCATGCAGTAGTCCTTGGTAGGGGACATATAGCCTACTGTCCTTGCAGTCRGCAGAGGTGGGATAATCTTTATCCCATTTCTTGTTTCATCTTGATCCCAAATGAAGCACAGTAATTTGAGATTTGCAAATGTTATGTAAAGAAAAGCGAGAAAAGATTTGGGAAACTATTCTTAGCGATTTTCTTTGGGATTTCTGATGTGTCACTCCAAGAAGAATTTAATGAAGGATAAAAATAGATATCTGAAAGAACTGGAATTCACATAAACGCCAGACATTAACCAGGCAGCTAGCCCCTTGTATGGTCAAAATGACACAGTTTCTACAGTGCTTATATTTTCCTCAGTGCTTACATCTTTCTGTCTAGAGCTGGCCTATATAAATGTCATAAAAGTTTAGCTTTCTATTTTCTTAACTTTATGAAATAACCACTATTCACTACCTGGGCGAACACATTTCAGAAATAAAGTTAACATACCCCACACAAGTAGTATTTACCTTACAATGAATCAAACTATGAAAAAACTGAGTTAAATACTTAACCTTTTCCTACCACGTGTCATCCTACCCATCACAGGTTTTAATTATCCAAGCAATTTAACAATCATGGCCTAAATAAATTTGTTCTGCACTGAATTTATTACCTCTAATAAAACATCCCCCTTTTTATGTGGAACTAACTTAATTCCATCTCTACATTTCAGTGTTTAATATTCCTAAACTACAATACACACTAACTCATTTACTCAAGTCCAGAATTCAGCATTTCACATTAGCTTATAAATCAGAGTATGAGTTTTGCAAGCACAGTAGCCAAATACCATACGTATGAGTCAAATGGGATCTGCAGTGTGGGGGGCTTCCTGCAACACCTAGTGCAAAAAAGAAAAGCAAGCTCTGTGCATATCTCCTGAGCCAGCGAGAAGGAAAATGGGAAGGAAGGAATACGCCCATGCATGGTGTGTATTAATGCAACATAGAGTGCTCCAAGACCCTTTTTGCAAAAGAGTATCTTGGAATGGCCAATGGGCCAAAGGTCTAGCACCTTTTTAAAGCAGAGCTGGTTAAGGATGCAGGAATCCGATAAGAAAAGGTCATGTTATCACAACATAGAAAGTTACTGCCTGCTAAACCAGGGACAGATGAGTGCATGCACACACTGAAGGCTTAGGGTTGCTGATGGTACTGCCCCAGACACCTGCTCCATCTCCTCTACATGGGGGGCTCTACTTCAGGAGCACCACAAAGTATAAGGCATTGAAGGAAAATTGGTGTAGGTTTCACTCACGACAGGGAAGTCTGTCTGAGTGTTGTGGAGGTGGGGTAAGCAGAAAAAAGTGATCACTTCTCACTTTCACCTCTGAATGTCTTACTACCCAACCCAAGTGAAAAGTAAGATTTTCTAATGTAAGTCACAAGTGTATGCGTGGTTGGTTACACTGCTCAGACGGTGGGCAGCAACTTCTTAAGCTGAGGCAATCCAATCGTTTTCAAGAATATGCCCAAACATACGGACACATGGGAAAATTAAAGAAAACAGCCAGGTTAGTGGTAAAAAAGTTTGATCAATAATGTCCTGACAGCAAAGGAAAGACTTCAACAAACTTTGCAGCTGTTTCTTGTGGAAATGATACTACAGAACTGTTCGCTTCCATAGGGATCAGAGTGTGGGAACGAAGGATATTTAATGGCTATTGGGGGCGTGTGAGCTGAAGGTGCTCAGCAGCTTGCCAGCTCCCACCCTAAGCACATAGACTCCATATGCTCTTACTTGCCTTGCCATAATGACTCCAAAATTTTTGTTTGCTTTGCTGGCAGGGCTGCAGCGTAATGGCAAAGGATTATATCTAGGCCCTGTGGTTTCTTCAAGAATGTCTGATATCCTCCAGTGTGACTTGCTGTTACCTCACATCTGATATCATCATTGCACGGATTTATTTTGGCTGAATAACTCTGATTTTGCTTCGGTTTAGTGCCAGAATTGCTTAGCAGAGGAAGTTCCAGACTGCTGAATTGCTTTCTTAGGTCTCCACCCAGCTCTTCTGTAGTTTTTCAATTCCTTATTTAGCCACTGATAATGGGATAATGATACAAAAAGATTCTCACAGTTTGAGTGGAATAAGTTGCTAGACAAATAAACTAATATTTTGCTTTCCTCTTACGGATTACATTTTTGCATTACCATGATCATGATTCTGGTTTTCACTTACTCTACTGTAAATCAGGGGTGACTGCACGATCTCCAGTAAACCTACATCAGCAAAAAATTAATGGGAAAGAACCAAATCCCATAAGTCACATACTGACTTGTACTGTTTGTTTTCAAAGGTATCCCTTACAATCTCTCATACCAAGTGTGCTAAGTGTAAAGACTCCCCTACCCTTGCGATAAGTGCAGTAAGCATCTAAGATACTCAGGTCATAATTATTCTGTTGCGACACACTGCTCAAAGTATCCTGAACAAGATGCGCTTTTTGAAGCGGCTATGTCATTTAAGATCCTTGTATTTCAATGCATTACTGTCTTCTAGAAAATTATATTGTACAAAAAGAAAAAAAAAAAAAAACTTCATTCCTTGGCAACATGTACCATTCAGGTTTGTTTGGTTTTTAAGATCATGTCCAAAAAAGATCAGCCATATTCGCAGATGAGCCAAAAACTGCTGGCGTCGTTCCAGCCATCCTGCTGCTGGGTTATATCTTCATGTAAACTGTTATTGTCTCAGCAGACCAATGAAACTGCACTAAGGAGCACTGTGTTTGAATTGATAAAGCTCAAGACATCCTTTTGCCAACAACCAAGCTTCAATCGACACCTTTAGCAATACTCTTAGCTGTATCATTCCTAAGATATGACTTATGTTTCTGAAAACCTAAATAGATTCAAATGCTAAGTTAATACATGGAAAAAAAGCTGCTATGACCCTTTTAGTCCTCAGCAGAAATACTTAACACTGGGTAATTGCACAGAGGGACCTAAAAACTATTGCTAACCTTGTTTTTAAACGACACTACCATAGCACGTATGAAGTTTTACCCTGGACTAAAATGCAAAGCACTTCCAGACTGTACATTTTAGGATACATAATCTTAATTATGTACATGACTCAAAATGTACTTCAAAGGCGGTTCGGCCCACTACACTTTTCTCCTCCAGCTATGAAGCATGCTTTGCTGAGGCAGCTGTGGAGAGGGAAGTTCAAAGCAATGCAGGGGAGTGAAGGCTGGAAGCACACATCTCAGGCTCAGGCAGACACCACTGCACCAGCCACTCTGCAAAGCTCTCAACATCCACGGTGGCAAGACACTTGTGTTTTTTTATCAAAAAACTGAGGTTTCTGTGTAATCAGGTAACTGCAGGACCTAGCCTTGGGGACATGCATTCATTTGGTCTTTTGGGAGCCACACCACTAGTCTGTCTTGCCATAATTTCAGGCTGAAAACTGGAGCTCCTGTTATGCTCTTTATGCCTTTAATTATACCGTAATAATTAATTAATCTTTCTTGCGCAGTTTTTTTTGTTGAAACCAAAGCCCATGCTGTCACATTGCATTTACTTGTTCTAGCTTTCTCTGTTAAAGAGCACTGAAAATTTTCCTGCAGAAAGAGGKTGGATGGTCCATGGGTTAGAGCTGCAGCTGAGACGGGGTTCAGTTCTTCAGGCTTCCTAAGTGGCATTAGAGAATGCACTTGGCTGGCTGATTCCCAGCCTGTAAAACAGTGACAATGTATTCTCTTGCCTCACAGGAGGAGCTTGGATACGACGGTTACAAAAGCCCATGAAGACATTTTATTAAGTAAGTTCCACATTTTTTGGGAGGATTTCCTTATATGGCATTGAATTAACTCACAGCCATAATCTGCCAGTTGGGTGACAGGCTGACTTTTCACATAAATTAAATCTAAGAAAGCCAGGATTATAGCAAGAGCTGTAAAGCAGCTAACTTTATTAGCTAGTCACTACTTTTTCTCATTCAGATGGCTGCTAATTAAGCTGAATGAGCATAGCCTTTCCATCGTGAACATCCTACCTCGTGGGAGATTTGTTATTTAAATTTTCAGATAACCAGCCTTATTTGAGGGATTCATTTCCTTATTAATCAGTAATCCACTCAGCTCCTTCAGATGTTTGCACTGCCAAGGTGAATCTACGAGTAAGCAGTATCTCAGCTTTGTGACACTCATTCGGAAATTTCAGCCATTCCGTTATCTCCAAAAGGCACACCAAGTGGCTGAGATCAATCGCTTGGATTTTGCATTCCAAAATAGTCAACAAGCACTGTGTTTAATGAAGCACAACAAAATAAACTATGGATGCAAACAAAACTTTACTGCTTGACCTCCTTATTGTGTAAAGACCAATAATCTTTTGTACATAACTAAAGCTAGGAAATAATTTACTTGAAATACATCTATTTAGATTTACAGGGTAATGCTTTTCCTTCTGGGAAAAGGAAGTGTGTTTTCAGCATGTTTAAATAAGCTTAAAGAACAAATCTGTCTTGGCACTTTTTGGCACTTGTAATTTCCAATGTGATTTTTATTTTCTTTCATTCTGGCTGCTTCCTATCTGATTGCTTCTTAATGCAAGACTAATGAGGCAAATCAAAAAAACAAGGAAAGATGTAGGGACTGGATGACTGGATACTCTGTGTGCCATTTAATCTTAAAATGAAGCAACATTTCCTGCCTGGTATTTATCACTAAACAAGCTGAAACCACCACTGCAAAGCTTACTGGCTATTGTCCTTTTTTCCCCCCATAACTCTGCTAAGAACAGGAATACACTTTTTTCACAATAGCAGACAAATTCTTAGAAATCTTTATCAGGAAAGCCCCTGAACAAGTCCCTCGCTGTGGAGGTTCTGTTATAATTGGATAGCTTAACTAAAAATTACATCTCACTTTCAGTAAGTCCTAGCAATTACCCAGTTTTATAGGTTGGCCGAACTACAACAAGATCAGCACAAGATTACAATGAGTATATGGATCAGTTCAGAAAACCCTCATTTGTGGCTCATGCTGTTATACAGCACTGATTCTGTTACATGAGACACTCATGGGAAGTTTGAAAGGGATTGCATTTCCTTTTGATAGAAAAAAAAATCAAACAGATTATTGTGAAGATTTGGCAATGTCTGAAATATTTCCATTAAGTTCACCTAGTATTTAAATGCATTTATACATTGGGAAAGACAAGAATCTACCTTATAGCATAGGCTCTGTTTCACTTAATTTCACCCCAGTCCTGCAAAGGACTTTTCTGTTTAATTTTATGAATGGGAACAGTCTGACAGAACTCACAAAAAGCATTCATGAGATTAAAAACTCCATTCAGTGAGTGCTTTAGCATATACCTTGCTTTAAAGACATAGGTGGTGCCCTAAACTCTATAGGGTAGATCACATGCACAATTCAGACACATGCTAAAATAACTTGCTGAAGGAGGCACCAAGCAAAATGTGATGGTAAATATTTGCTGGGAGAAATTCTAGTCAATTTGAAGACAACTGCTATATTTAAAATTATCTACAAGTACACACAAAAATCGCATGTCATGATCCTGACATTTTTTGGATCATAGTTGAATGGCTTCCCTCAAGCCCTTAATCTGGGCTTTATTTGCATGGGATTTGGGAAACTGGCAGGATTTGGATCAGGCAGGCACCCAACACTCCCCATTACAGAGTCACACTGTGAGCAAGACAAACTCCCAGAAGGAGCTTTGCTAAGGACCTTTGCAAAAGATTTCACTTGAAAGGCCTTTTTGGTAACAGAGCAATGGGATGTATTGAAAAACTCTTTGATTTCCTATGCAACAGCTTGCAAAAAAAGGACTCTGAATAACATACACTCATGTATATCCATGAATATCCACAAGCACTGATTGCAGATTGAMTAAGCAGTGAGATCTATGCAAAAATAAGTAATTTGGGAAAGAAATCTAAGGAACACAAATGACACAAGTAAAAAAGGCGAGCTGATGAAGCTGAAACATAAAAGCACTATCAATCCTATCTTTTGGGGGGAGTTGATCGCGTGGTGGAGCAGATGACTAGCTCTTTGACATTTTTTTAAAACAATACCATAGTATGACAGCTTTTCCATGAGAAGCAGAAACCACTAAGTATGGCAAGAAGCTCCCACTAGATGGCAATGTCTACTCACTACTGAGTCCAGATCCTAACTTCGAGTAGTTCCAAAATAATAATTATTCAGAAAAGATATCTTTTTTATTAACTCTTTAAAAGCTAATTGAAGCCAGTGGACACAACTCCATTGACTTTTATCTGCTCTGTACCAACTCTTCTTAGAGTAGTAACTTTTATCATGGTTCACACACTGTATAGCTCAATTTTGTGGGTATACTGTGTGTGCTGGGCTTTCAGAAGTCACCTTAGTACAGAGACTGAAAAATGAGTGGCAAAGAGCTGGTGAAATTCTCTTGCTAATGGGCAGGTGTTTTACTGTGGAAGAAAAGTATGGTAGGGTGTTAAAAGTTGGTTGGTATAATACATGTTCTTTGGGAGTCACACTAACATAATTACATATTATCAACATGATGCAAATTGCATGGGGTGTGACTTAATTCTTTTTGTGCACAACTACCAGAAAAGCCACCGAAAAAAGGAAAATCCTGCACTTTGTCATTTATGTCAACAATTACTGCAGGTTTGAAGCTGTCCAAGAGTTTTAGCCCAGAGCCAACCATAACGAGGCTCTGAAGTAACTGCTGACCCCCCTGCTAAAAATGAGACAAAAAACCACTTTGTCCAAGAGGCCCTCCTTACTACCTACGACATTCTGAACTAAAAATATACCTGTCATTAATAACATTATATAGTTCTCCTCCATTTAAATGCAGGTCAAATGAGCATCTTAAAAAGAGGCTGTAATGACTGACTGCAGCACAAAACCAAAACATTTGGTAGATTTAAAATCTCCTTCTCCAAGGATCCTGTGGGACATGGGCACAATGAGCTTTTTGTTTGCAGCTGACTACAGTACTTTTTAGTTTGTTTGCTTTATTTAACCCTCAGAGGCAGGCTCCTTCCCTACAATACTCCATGCCTTTTGAAGGTTTTTGTGTTCAATA
Source organism: Phoebastria nigripes (assembly GCA_035582835.1). NCBI lineage: Eukaryota > Metazoa > Chordata > Aves > Procellariiformes > Diomedeidae > Phoebastria > Phoebastria nigripes. The sequence continues at coordinate 688,289 of JAYKAV010000800.1, read as the reverse complement.
AAGTTACTCTTTCTGAGAGGGGTGCAGTTACAGATTTGCCCAAGTTAAAGCATTCTGATTCACTGACCAATAAAGGAAGGAAAAGAGAGGGCTTTGTTTTTGCCAGAATTAAACTTCTGTTTTGTTTTGCCCTTTTTTTTTTTTAATGTAGCTACCTAACACTGACAACTTCAGGTCCAGCACTGCAAAACACAAAGCATAAACGCTCCTATGCCGAAGGGAAGAAAAACTGATGCAGAGTCTCTGGACAGTTTTAAAAGTGGCAATATGCCCCATTACTTTCCTAGCTGGCAGCATTCTCCAAGTGACAGACAATCTGGCCACAGACACTAGCCAGCTCCTTATTACAGCACTAATCTTATGTAATGGGAGTGAGCTCACCGCCCTACAAAGCACTAATTATCAACAGCATTTTCCAAAGGATATGAATAACTCCCCTTGTGAGACGGAGGCCCAAGGCACAACCCCAAGTAGCTATATGCGCTTAATCCATAACATGAATGGCTCCAAAGGACTCCTTTACCGCTGTGCCTGCTCACAAGGGTCCTTAACAGTGAAACGCCAGCAATCCAAATACAATGGAGAAGCTGCCAAAAGCAACACCAGATTTTTTCTATTTGGATGGGTGTGCTTTACAGCTGTAAAAGTTACTATTCACAGAACTAAGTGAATTATTTAAATTCAATTTCCCTAAGATATTTTCAAATGTCACATTGTGTTCACTCTTCCTTTGATCAAGCCAATTATTAAATGTGTCCACTGATAATGTAAGTTTTGTAATTTTGTAGTTTGTATTACATCAAATTTAAAGTATACAAAGATCCAAGTAGGCATGGACAAATTCCTCTTTTCACACAGTTGTGTGAGCATTTAGGTCTTGCTTTCTTTTCCTGTATCATTGTGATTTTCCCAAATGTATTTGTTTTTATTGCTTAGAGCTTTTTATGATAATTGTGGGATGAAGATTTTCCATGATTCATCCTTAAAGAGTTGTTCACTATCACAGAAATGCTGGGAGAAAAGTCTACAGAAAAGTGCAAGAATAATTTTGATTCTGTATTTTTTAAAATGTAAACAAAGTCTTAACATATAGCCATTTTCATTCCTGTGTAGAATGTAAATCAGAGGAAAACTAACGCTTTCCCACACCAAATGCCAACAGAACAGCCCTATAACTGCACTGCAATAGAAGAAAAGCAGAGCTAACAAAACATGCTTTTTAAAATACTGTATTATTTTCTTCTGCCTCTTGCATCTGTCAATGTAATCATACCTGAAATGTCTTGAGTAGAAATTGGCTTGATTTTCAGGAAGTAATGAATAATGAAGGTCTAAAAATGTTGGGGTCCTGTGAGTTCTCTGAAGACACTTCAGTACCTGCTCTCACTACCTTCACCTTTGAGAAAAATTATCTGAAGGTAGGGACTAGGCAGATATGCCAAAGTTTGCAGCTTACAAATTCCCTTCCTACTGGTCCACGTGATCTCAGATGTTGCTGGTATTCCAAGCCCATGTTTGTGGCAGTGGCCCCTAATCTCCAACTCTCGCTGAACTTGCACCACAAGTGAGGATCTAGGTTTCCTGAAAAAGCATTCACTTTTTATGTTGCACTAACACAGCTGCAATCAACTCTTTTCCCGTGATATAAAAAGGGAATGGTTGCTGCTGCCAAAGTGTTTTTCATGTGGTCCATCAGCTCCAGAACACGAATCCATCTCTCCCAACCACTGGAAACACTGAAAAATTCTTTCTTTTAAAAACAGAAAAAAGAAAAGAAAAAAAGAGAGAGAGCAGGAACACATTGTAGATGAGAAAAGATTGCTTCCTGCCATACGGATACAGTACAGCAAATCAGAACAAATTAGATTCATATGGGTGGCCAGCAATGGATTCCACAGTTTAGTGTAATTATAGCTTATTTTGTTCTGTATATTGGACAAGGTAGTCTAAGCTTAGCCAAGGAGCTCCTTTGAAGACGTGCTCTGGCCTTAGCCAAGAAGCTCCTAATTTGTCTTTTAAAGAAATTGCAAAAAAGACAAATATAAGCAAATTGGCCTGGCCAATAAAATCCAGTATAATGAAATATCAGTTACCTGGAAAGTAATTTGTTTATGGGAAAGTAGCACCTGGACTGACAATTAAACTTTAGGGCATGAGAGGTATGACCCAACTATTTTTCATGTTATTTTGCACTTTTCAAGCCCAGTCTGTGTTTGGGATGTAGTGGGTACAGTGTGCTGAAAAGGCGTCTTTTACCAGGAGATGGTGAGGCTTTATCTACACAACCCAATCCATTGCACAAGATTATGCCATTTTGCCTGAAAGGCAGGAAACTGCTGAGCAGTTTTAAATTAAAAACCACTTTACAATTAAGAAAAAAAAACCTGCCAAAATCCCCTAAAAGCACACAGATAACTATGCATCAAACACTTCAGTGAGGTAGATCAAAAAGCCTCTTCAAGTTCCCTTAGCAGGAACAGAGCAGACAATACTATGATTTAGGAGTGTGCCCATTTCTGTTTTATTAGGATAATTTTCTTTGTCTTAAAAGTTCTTGTTATGGAAAACAGGTAGACTCAACACAGATATGGACAAATGTCATGTGGACCAAAAAGTTTTAAATACTATTCCTTGCTTTCTCACTGAATCTGATTGTACTTGCTTTGTTATTCAAGACACCAACATTTTCCTTAAGGAACTCTAAGAATCAGAGCATGTATTTACAAGATCACTCTTCATTTATTCCAAGACTTGCTTACTGGCATTATTTTTGCAAGTTAAACATAAATTCCAGTTGATACATGAAAAACATGCAGAGGAATAGAGGGGCTTTTTTGACTGCTGCTGGTTTTGATGAATTGCTAACAGCCAGTATTTTCCATAGGGGTTAAAAAAAGAATGCCAAGACATCAAAAGTGGCTGACTATAGCTATTCCACTACTAGGCACCCGAATAATTGCCCCTGTTTTCAGTAGGGCTGTGAGCCTGTCAAGGGTACTTTAGGTTCGGTGTAGGTTTCCCAGTAAGAACCTTAATTCTATATGCTCACTTTTTAAGAATCTTGGTCACATTGCCCCACACGCCTTAAAAAGCAAACAAACCTCCCATCCCACTGAAGGGGCATGAACTGATCTCATCTGGACACTGCACAGAAAACTGAATGGCCCTTCTTTATTTGATTGGTGAAACTATCATCCACTGATTCATGAGGTAAGGGAAATTTCCGCAACCTCATCTGAGAATTTAAGCTTCCTCACATTTCTAAGCCAATGACAAAGCTGAGTTTATCATCCTCATCTCACATGAGTTGACAAGAATTGTGCTCAAAAAAAGACCCCTCCTGTATTTTGCAAGCCAGAGGAAGTGAGAAAGCACAAGATTTGTATGCCAGTGCTGCACATGCCTATAAAGTACACAAAAAATAGCTAAGGTGGGCATCTGCATTCAATAGCTCACTGAAGTTAGAAACAACGTGCAGTGCACTTGGAAGTACGTTTGTTGGTTTTCACTAAGGAACTCATGTACGTGCTTTGTCCAACTATCATATTTAATGGCGGCTGGCACCCAGCTTCAGTTGAAAAAATCTGGAAAAACACAACTTGGCATGAGCTGAAGGACTGATTTCCTTCCATTGAACTCATTGGTTGAAATACCTTTTAGGTGCAAAGAAAAAAATAGGTATTTGATCCCTTTTCCAGAAATTGCTAATAAAATACATGCCAACACCTGGTAAAAAAGTTCCTTTCAACATACTGAATATTTAAGTTGTGGGTTTCCTTATGTCCATGGAAAATGAGTACCAAAGTAATCCAAACCTTGTTCCATAATCTCCAATGGCAGAGCCTGTGGTTCAGTGATTCCCAATTCTAGGGTTTTTTTTTTGGTTCCGAAAGAAAACTCATGTGAAAGAGAAATCACTAAAATGTATCACAGCTATTTCATCTGGGCAGTACTGGGTCAACTGCAGCACAGGGCCAACAATTCCATCCACATGTCTTGCTGTTGCTGTTGTTGTTCATTTGCTTTTTCTTTTAAGTCTACCAAGCAACAGAACTTTTTTTTTTTTTAATCCAAAACCTAATAAAATCATGTAAGCATGATTTTCAGATTAAACCAAGCTGTTATTGGCAGAAAATTCAAACAAGTATAAAGATAAAGATGAATGTACATCACTTGTAGATGCAGAGTCTATCTAAGAGCTGGAGTGGCTTTTCTGATAGTATCTCCAAGAAAACTCTTATATCAGGGGAATCCTCATCAGACTTGACAAATTTTCCTCTGTGCCAAAAGTGTTGAATAGAATTGTAGATAGATAATATTATCTTGGAGAAAGCATGGAGCTGGGCAACAAAGTTAGAAACAGCTGAATTACAGATGCACCCTGATATGTAAAACGCAAGAAGGCTGTTTAGATTTTGGCTATATGCAAGAGCTACCTCTAATCTTAGAAATTCAAGTTAGAACCTGAGTGTTGATGTAATAATGCTGATTTTTATGATCACAAATTATATTAATGCATTTAATGCTATCATGACTGTTCACCTGCAAATACATAAATGATGTAATTTTTTTACCTACACAGTATTCAAATTCGTTGGAATTTTAAGACATCATCAGGGAAATACATTTGATGCATATATTTAATTATGCTATTGGTCCTGTTAATTACTAGAAAAGTAGTAAATCACTGTAACCAGAAGAGTCGTTAGAAAGTATGAAAAATAAGTTAGAAACTAGGGAAAAGGAGCAAATGAGGAAGCTGCTCAGAACCATGATATCCAGAAACCATATGGAATAAGTTATGAGGGAAAGCTATTGAAGCAATGAATATGAATGATTTCAAGAGACACCTAAATCGTTTCCGAAGGAAGAGACAGAAGGAAGTTGTTAAAAAGAAAAGAAAAATAAAGTGGAAAAAAGATCAATCAAAAGAGAAATCTGTTGGACAGAAGGTCTTATTCTGTTCCTAGAATATCTTCATTTCTTAAAATTGAAAATTAAAGTAAAAATGTAATACACATTTTCCCAATAGCCTGAATTAAAAAATAGACTCTCAGCCCTAATTTCAATTTCCTTGAATTCATCATTCAGTGACATACCAAATTTGTCTTTGGAATATATAAGCATGTATCTTGTTTTACACTTCCCAGTGTGAGATGGGCTGTCCCTTCAGGCACTACATTTATGCCCAAATTTATCTCACCTAACTTTAGATCCCTTAGTGAAGCGTAGGCCCTTGACCAACCACTGCAGACAGCCCTAACCACCCCTGAGCTCCAACCAAACCTAAACTACCTTCAGAGGGTGCCTGTTACTGTCAGTGAGGTGTAAGAAGCCACATCGGGAGACAGAGAATGAACTCATCCAGAATGAGTAGAGTTCAAGGCCTTGGCCCATCTTGTGCTCCCAAAAATACATGAGGATAGGCAAGAGAAAACAATGAAATGAAACTCTTCTGCTTACACCCTGCAAGGCTTTGTGGCTCCAAGCACAAATGGATGCATTGGTACCACCACAGATGCACTGAGCAATCAGTCAAGCAACAAAAATTTTCATCATCTTTTTTTTTCCCCCATGCTGTCACCTGCCACACATGGTAGTTTTCCCAAGAAATGGCTTATTTACAAGTCATTTTAGAGGACTTTAAACCTCTGGTTATTTACATAAAACGGTAATAAACGAAGCCTGCTTTGCCCCAGGTGTCTTTCTACATAAGTTGTAGCCACATGGTATGCAGCAGTGATCATTGCGTGCATGTGTGAGCACGTGCATATATGTGTCCAGATGCTTTCTGCTTTAAGAAGAATTCACAACTGGAAAGGAAAATAATAAGCATAACCAGTTTGTTTTTTTTTTTTATGTAAAGTTCTTCAGTGGATGTTAAACAGCAATAAATCACCTGTCCCTTCTACGAAAGAGACTGTTTTGAATTGGAAAGAGCTCAATCATTTCCTGTATCCATCAGCTCTTTGTTTTAGGTTAGTTAAAGGTGGGTAGAGAGTGTTCTCCCTCTCTTTCTGCTGATTTTCTTTCTTGTTTAAAGGCAATAAGAGGTATCAACAGCATCTTAAAATTTTATGGACAGATTATTGGTTACAGGCCTCCTGAATCACCTAAGGATGGCTGCTTCTCCATCCTAGCTGTACAGCTGCCATACAGACTAGAACAATCTCCAATCTCCAACAATACTTGAGAGGCTCCTTTGTACGCTCTCACAGACCCAGCAAATGCAAGAGCTTGAATGCCGTATACTCATCCGAAAAATGCATTCTGCTCCATATACAGAAGGGAGAGGAGAATTGCCACATGTGTCCTTGTAAAGACCAGAAGAGCACAAACCAGTTCCAGCAGAGACCCTTAAATTACAGTCTCAGACTTTTTGAGTTTTTCTGTTTGGAATCTTTGAGAGCTCCCACATATACAATAATAAGAACTAAGAATAAGATTTTAGAACTATACCACGAAATAGTAGTTATCCCAAAACAAGAGTTTGCTGGCTGTTTGCTTGGGTGCATTTTTAGTGACTGCATTTTTTCATGCAGCTTCCCTCATTGCTGATGGGAATTTGATAAGCCACCACAAAAAGAAATGAATGAGTGATTTCATTTCAAAGGCATCTTACCAGCGGGCTACCATCAGTCCAGCGGAAATCACGCTCAAACATCTTGTCATTGAGGCCAATCCACTGGTAGTCATGCCCAATACCTAAGGAACCAGAAGGATATTTTTATTAACCTTCCCATAAATGGAAGAGATTTCACCAAAGAAAATAAAAAGAATTTGCACAGAATGAATCAGACATCCTGTTCTTAAGATTCTTCTACTTACTATACAAACAACTATTTACAGGCTGTTTTTCAGCTTTTCAATTTTAATTTGGAATGTCTATAAAAATGCAGATTCTTATCTAACAGTTTTGAACAAYCCTGTTTCTTCCCTCCTGATGGCATCTCCCAAAGAAAACAGATTAGTTTCCTACCTGAGCGCATATGAGAGGGAGAAAAAAAAAGCAAAAAAGATTAAAATAATAAAAGCATGTATTTTAATCAACATTTTTCAAGTTTTGGTTAGGCTGTGACCAGTGTTGTCTAGATTGTGCAACACAACATACAGGAACAATTTCTTTATGCCTACCTAATACAATATGTGGTGGCATGGTTATTGATGTTAGGTGCACAAAAAATCTAAAGCCTCCAGAAAAAAATGTTTCATCAATTTCCAATGCCAAAACAATAGTTCTTGTTCTCTTCCTCAAAAACAAAGTATTTTCTGTGTAACAAATAATAACTTAATAGTGAAGGGAACTTACATTGACTGCAAAAGTAAACGTGAAGAACGCAAAGTGTGCCTTTTAAGCATTCTAAAAGTGTATTTTAAGATAGAGATGTAAAAGCTGAGTGATCAGGAGGATATTTCACTAGCTCTGAACCCCTAGTGCCAGCTCGTGTTTAGAGGAATCCTAACAATACATACGGTTCACAAAGATCTGCTCCTCATGAGACAAGATGCTTGTCAAGTGTGCTCCCTGTAGACGGCATTCCCTTTCGGCCGTGTCCCATGTACGCCGATGGGCAAAGTATTTGTAGCACTGTCCTTGGAACTTGTGCCAGCCATAATCACAAGTCTCCGTGTCTGTGACAAACAAACAAATCACATCTCTGTCAATGGGTGTGAAACACAGGCACGTTTCATGCAAGCGGATGGATTTTCTGCAGGGCAAAGGTTCAAGAAGATATCCACCCATTAAGCGGTACAAATGCAGACAATCAACACTCATCCTTGGGACCTCATTACATTTTCAGGTAGTTCTGTTTACCCAGTTTCAGTACAAGCTGCAAGAATATTACTTGTGTAAGGAGTATAATTGCAAGTGGCAACTTTGTCAGTTTCCACTAATCAAATTGTGCTGTATCTGGACAATCTCAGGAGGACACCTTCAGTTCATAACTCTGGATGAATGAAATGCCTGGATGTTGGACTGCAGTTAGTCTATATTTCACCCGAGTTTTCTGAGTCTGTATATGGGGATGGGAATTTTTACTTGCAAGGGCAAATAGTTCTTTGAATGACTGTACTGAATTACCTTGGTTTGGAAGAAACTGACAACTGAAAATAATATGAAGGAAAGTGCTTGTGATTGTTCAGTCCACAGATGCAAAGCTGCAGTATTATCTTTCTGAACTTACCCCTCCAAATCTTCCTCCAAAACCCATCCTCCTTGACAAAGTCTAACTTAATAAACTTTAGGCATCAGTTTCTAAGGAAGGCTGTAAAGCTGAAATACAAAGTAATGAAATGCACATTGTCTGTGCTTGTATGAGGGATGGTACTGATAAGAATGCATAATAGGCAGAAGTTCACATCAGCCAGTATATCCTTTCATCTAAAGAGAAATAAACACGAGCCTTGGAACAGTAACAATCCGTGGATTTGACGTTAATTATTTTGTCAAGGTTAGGCAGCTGTAAACAGAATAGATGGCAAGAAAAAACAAAGTTCCAGTTCCAAGTTTGCTTCTGCACCAACACTGCAGTAATGAATCACAGACAAAAATCAGTATTAATAAGACGGGCATAAAAATATGATGCCTGAATGTGTCTGAGCTGTGCTTGATGATGAGAAGGACTTGCCACTGAGAAGAGAGAATTTTAGGGAGGAATGGGAAAAACAATAGAGAAAACTCAGACTGTTTTGAGTTATGGCAGATGAAATGGCATCATAAAGGACACTTCAGCACAAGATTACAGCTTGTTCCAACTACAGCCGGTTCCAGCTATCTAAGTACATGACGGCTCACCCTGAAGGTCCTCAGTTGCAGGAAGCTGAAGAACAGAAACACAAAGTTTGGCCTTCCCCACCCCACCCACCAAACAGGAATTTGCCACTTCCCACCAAGTTTTATCAATCCCCAAACAAAACGGGGCCTGAAAGCAACTGTCTGGCCTTTCCAGAGGTATAGATATGTTCTGGGTATGAAACTGGATTTCTTATTTTCAGTAAGTCAATATAGTCAATAACATGCTTTGACCAAAGGGGCTCTTTCTGCATTAGCACAGAAAAAGCCAAATGTTACAGAATATGCCAACGACATCTGACTGCAAATTCTTTAACTGTGATATTTCTTAGGTTTGAGCAGCTACCCCCTGAAAGACAATTGTGGAATAATTTTTTCACAACAAAAGACTGGTTCTTAACTCATAGCAGGAAGAGGCCATTCACATCCTGAAGCACCGAAGTGTCTATTTTTTTTTAAATTTTTAAATCTCCCAAGATAAAAACCAGACTTTACATGTACATAAATGGATTTAAAAGTGCAAACATATCACTTCAGAGGCTTACCAGAATTTGTCTGATAATTCCTGGCAACACTAATAGCACAGCAGTCTTTGTCTTAGGAGTCTGGTATCAAAATCATTTTCTAAAAGTCATCTGTACAGACATAAATGTACCAAATACAAAGGCATAATAGAGCTTACACTGATTATCTCTCTTCTATTTTCAACAAGTTAAGCTGTAGAAAACTGCTTGYGCCTTGAGTAATCCCAGCTATGAAAAAGGAATGTAATCTATACTACCAACTTTATCTTTTCCCTCTTTGTATTCTGTATGAGGTGCAGGCTGCAGATACAGCTTTAATCTCTGGCATCTAGGCCATTTTAAAGTTTAGTCTGCCTTTGGCTTTCTAGAACATTTGTTTAACCACACAATGCTGACTAACAGTGCTATGTCCTTTGTGAAGGCACTTAAGATTTTATTATTCATCTTGTTCAGGGACTCCCTTGTCCCACAGGAAAGAAGTCAGATAATAACAAGCAGCATTGCATGCTGAGAAAATCGTGGCCAGAGAGCATTTCCAGGCTATTCTAATCAAGCCTTCCCTGGCCTCTACTAGGGAAGAAGTGCATGATTCGAGAGAAGATCTGCTGAAAGGCACATGGGGGAGGCAAAGAGGCTTGAAAACACAAAACCTAGAAGACTGGGTTCAAAGAATAAGATATAATGGCCTGAGCATGAATCATAAATAACAAAATTTCTCTTCTTAAGACAGAGGATGCCAAACGGTGACATAGGTACTCTTCGTTGAAATGCATGCACTGCAGTGCACATACAACTCCTCCCTCCTATTCAAAATGTCATGTTGTTTTCCAAAAGGGAAAAGTCAAGTAACTTCTTCTGCACCTGTTTGTAGCCCAAATCTACAAAGACAGAAGAAGACAGGGCTGATGGTTATAAAACACATAGGATTTTTAGAAGGGGAAAAGAGGATTTCCCCACCCCCTCCCCCCCAAGAAGAGAGATTGATGAGAAGAGGGGAAAAAGGAATGGGGAAAGGGAGAGCCAGGAGGCTAGAGGATGAAAAATGCAAACCAGGCAAGTAAAAATGTGGGGACTGTTTCATCTCTACAGTCCTTTCTCCTGAGTGTGTATATCTTACCGCATTAACAAAGCTGAAAGGGTGACGCAAAGGTAAGGGCTCCATATGGGTATAAGTTTTTAATACCTTTACTGAACCAGTAAAGTCTAATTGCAGGTAGCTGTAAATTTTCTGACCCGATCACCTGTGAGAAGAGTAGGTGCAAGCACTTACTGAATACAATACTCCATGTTCATTGTATACTTATCCAGGGAGGTAATCACAGCTTTCCGTAACCTTATTCCAGAATGTGATGGAAAGACTGAAACACTGCTTGCCATATTTACGGTGTTTTAAAAGTTGTCTGACTAGTCTTAAGATTTATGGCGATTTAGGCTTTTTCAGTGATGTGTGCAAGAAGTTACTTACACAGCTTCTGTTCTCTGTAACTGCAATTGTATATGTAAAACAACATCTTTAAACACTGCATAAAAAAAAAAAGTTCTCTGTAGGTTTAATACATAGATAGGTACCACTTTTTCAACAGCTGCAATAAGCTGCTGACAATAGGTCCCTTGTCTTTAAAGAAATTCCATAAGAGGCTTAAAGAAAATAAAGACTGAAACACAGGTACTAGAACATAATGAGAGTCTTACTCAGCTGTGAATTTTATCTGTGACTGTCTGCCTTCAGCTAATGAACAAATGCCTGAGGCCCATTAGCCCACACATCTTGAGGAGAAACCATGTCTCTGGTAAATATTCAAAATAATCCCTTCTCAGCTGAAAGACATCAGTTAGAGACCATCTGTTTTCAGAAAGTATCTTTGCACTGAGCCTTTCTCAAATACTTCCACCCCAAGCTACCAAGCCCTGGGAACAAAGTGAATCAAATGAGACCAGAGTAATCACAGACATTTGAACAATGAACTTGGGTTATAAAAAAACATTGTTCCTGATATGATGATTAAAAAAAACAGTTGTTTTGTTTTCAGAAACTGGAAGAGAACAGCTGGTTGTATTATCCCAAGGAGGCATGTCCTGTAACAAACACATATGTGCCATTTTGGCACACAGGTCCGTGCATGCAGCTGCATTTGGTAAACAGGCTAACCTAGGTGCGCCTGCAGAGATCCTGCAGCAGAGAAAGCCAAACCTTAAGTTTAAAACACAAACACCATTCCTTGAAAGCAGGTAGACACCAGTTAGAATAGCAAAAGGAGAAAAAGAAAAGGAAACTCTAGCCAGCCAAGGAAGGAAGAGGAAAATCCAAACAGGTGCTCATCCAGTTCTCATAAAGAAAAATTGAAATTGAGGTTCAAATTGCAAGTCTCTACCATTTTGTTGTTTCCCATGTAACTATTCATGAAGTAAGGTACTCCTCACCATAAATACAGATGGCCAGATAATGCAACAACAGCTGCAGACTTTCATACACCCTGCTGGTCCCTGGGGACTGTTCTCTACAGTTGGTTCCACCAGCCCGGTGTGAGAGAAGGTATCAAACAACCCTCTTTCCCCAAACATGGAGCTTGCAAAGCAATGCTTCAGGCAGCAAAATTGGGAGGATCTGAGCTCTGRGCTCATTTATCTGGACACCGAGAGCTCTCTTAAGGGCTTTTCACAGAGGGATGACAATGGAAAGACTGATGGCTCCCCCAGGATAAGACTCACATCAAGATCTACTGTAGCCTGCAGTCACCCTTTGAAAAAGTGTTTTTGGGATATTTCTGCATTTTAAGAAGTGATGTTCAAATGTCACCAAGTGGCATGCAGAATATGCATCTGTACTTTGAAAAGATACATGTGGTGGGCAAAAGAGGGTATTATCTAACAGAGGTACTCCACTCACTTTTAATTTAGTCTGAACCAGAAGCGATGCTGGCTTACTGAGCTACCAATCTAGTTCAAAAAAGAAACACCCTCAGCTGCTCTATTTCTAACATCAGACAACTTTAGCTCTCTTCAGGAAGAAGTTCCTGGGCTCAGATTGTCTGCTGAACTGTTTCCACCTGGCAAGAAAAACGGCTGTCAGGGAGCCAATTACAGCTCACTGAGTCTCAGGATTGATTTCCCTCACCCTAGGTTAGATCACCCTGAAGGCTCCTCTAACTTCTACCACCTGCCGGAGCTCCCTGATGTGCAGCTGCACTGTCCTCTGGTCACATCCCTTCCTAACGCTGACACAGGCATAATACATCAGCCGAAGATCCCTTAGTCTAGAAAAGTCTCACGGGGGCATTTGGGTGAAATTCTGAGCTCTACATTTTTTCTACACCAGTGTCATGGGACCAGGACGCGGTGGAGTTGTCTCCTACTTTAAGCTTCATTTCCAGAGGTAATGCACACTTGCTGCTTCCATTCCCTTCCATGGCATTTTGAATACTCAGCACTATGCCTAAGAAAGCCCTTCAGCTTGACTTTTTTCAAAGCTTTCTAAAATGAATAGTATATATTGGAGGAAAAAAAAAAAGAGTAATGAAATATAATCTCAGTGTGCTCAACTCCACCTTTCCTGTGGCACTGAGGTACGCATTCTGTCGTTCTGGCTGGTCTTTAAATCTAGTGAGGTCAGGACTGGTGCCTTGAAATAAAGCCTGCTTGCCAGACAACCGTGTCTGAATCGCCAACACAGTTTTATTTTGTCTGGTGGAGTGGAAATTTGGCACTAAATGCTTTTCCCAAGTCCCAAACCACTGCAGGACTTTAAGTGGAGGAAATTTAAATTCCAAAGCTGAGTGAGCAGGGCTCTGGTTCTGATTGACAAACTAGGAAATGTTCCCATTAACCACCTAAAATGCGCTCTCAGGTTGGTCATAAAAAGCAGCTTAAAGCTACCACGGTACTCAGAGCCACTCGCTACTATGGATTTGCTGGAATGAAGGGGAGGAGGAAGGGAGTGAGAACATTTATTTCTTTTGTTGTGAAAACACTGTCAACTTATTATTTTGGAGAACAGATTCAGAAAGTCCTTTCAAATTACAAGGTTAGCCAGACTACTGAAAAATTTAAACAGTGAAAAGTGCTGGAGCTGGTCAGCTTTGAGAGTTTTCAGCTCTAACAAACAAATCTCTATAGGTTGAGCTGGAAGAGTTTGCAAACTGCCTTTCACTGAAGATGAGAAACAAACACAAAAATACACAATATTAGTCAAACAAATCCAAAGGTCCAGTTCATTCACCTGTGACCAAAACCATTCAGCTGAAGAAAAAGAGAGAAGTATTTTCATAAGTTTAGAAAGTACACTTTAAAACACAATTTCTTTTTCCCATGTAAATGCCTTCATTAATTTTACTGACAGAACAGATTTTGCTACCCTATTCCTCCTTCTACATGCACATATTGAATAAGCATCTTGCATTGTAAATATTTCTTGTAAATACAGTGGGATTTCTTGCAGGCAATGTTCTAATGATTACAGAAACTTGGATGTTTAATCTGATTTCAGTTGTCCAGTTTAGAAAGCCTTTTACAACTTCCTTGTAATTGTGATCCTGCACCTACTTTTCCTAAAATAATCACAGAACAAATCAATTTAACAATTCTGGGATGAAGTTGTCAAGGCTATGGTCCCCAGAGGATGGATATATAATCTGGCATATTCAGTAGACTATTCCTACTTTCTAGTGGTCCTTGTTGGAAGTGATGGGTTCTGATACATCTTTCACAATGTATATATTTTTTTAAGACAGAAGCTTGGTCAGAGAGTAACTCTGCTCGCACTCATTATCCCATAAGCATCATTACAGTAATGAGAGAACCTCGTTATGTGTCTTCCCAGTAGTTTGCAAGCCAATATGAGCAGGCTGTGCTTGCCTTGGAGGCACCTGAAAACTGTATGGCTGTTGTTATTTTGACAGAGAAACTGCTCAATATTTCAGTTTATATTCAGTACAGCAGTAATGTGACTTCCAGTCAGGTTAGCATGTGGACAGAGTTTGCTCTCATCCAACTGCAAAAGATGGTGCAGATGTAACCTAAAACAAAAAGTCTTGAGACACAAATCAGTGGAGTCTAACATACCCAAAAATTATAATCTCTCCTTATCACTGATGACTTCCCACAGATTTTGATAGTTTTTTCCATCCTCTTGTTTTTAGGAGGCTTTGCCTAGTTACTCCAGGAGGGTGTTGAAATGGAAACAGATGACCTCAATCACCATAGATAAAAGAATACGCCTTACCTTGTTCACAAAGAGCACCTATATAGCTTGGGAGACACAAGCAAGTAAAGGTATTGAGGCCATCTATACACGTGGCTCCATTCCGGCATGGGTTAGACTGGCATTCATCGATATCTACAACATAAAGATAAAAGTGTTTTTATAATCCACCCACCTCCGAGAAGGGAAATGTTCTTCAGCCTTAGTCATACTTATTACTAGGACCTGTTCAATCCAGAAGAATGAAGTATTTCAAAAGATCCAAGTGACCAGTTTATTTGCATGATAACTGATTTCACTATACACAACCTTCCTTTGTCTTCATCCACAAGCCAAGAAGCAGTTTCCTCAGGAAGTGTGACATTACTGAACCACAATTTTATATCCTGCACTCTGACTCCTGAGTTCATTTCTAAAATCTAGACCTTCAATTCCTCATTGTGTAGCTGAGAAAGAAGTGATACTGTGCAGTGTGTAGCATTTTCCTGTACTGATGGAAAATTTTACTTGAGTGTGTGACCATGGCACAAAAAATTATCATTGAGTACTCAAATATCTTCACGAACCTCAAATATTGGAAATCTTATCATATACCATCAAATAGACTGCTAATTTCAGTCTGCAAAGCAGCATGCCCTAAATTCTTATTGGTTTGCATTTCTCATTTCTTCCTTGTCTAATCTTATCAAGATAAGGACAAAGCATCATAAAGACAATCTCACTAAATGACCAGTCAGATAGTAACATTCATAGTCATGCACAGGTTTACTGCTGAGCCTATGTCTCTAGAATAAACAAATAACATTCTCTCCCCCACTCCTCTGGCTGCTAAAATACCTTGTCTTCACCCTCTAAATTGGAGCACTAGTTCATTTAATATAATTACTCTGTGCATGTATTTGCATAGGTAATAAGCTAGTATGTCTCTTTATAAAGATCATATGGTGTTTTCTAATGAGTGCTGTCCCTCTGAAACAATCACAGCTTAAACTTCAGTGCAGATTTTGCAAACATCTTAGTCCAAAGTGAACTGCTGGTAGTGATTGACTATTAAAATATAAGAGAGAAGTTAAACGTATCTACAAACCAACAAACAGTTGTGCAATCCTAGGAATAATTGCTGCATCATGTGAAAAAGCTTTTTTTCTTTAATATTTTTATTTAAAAAAACTAATTCTGTTCAAATCTTATAATAGGTCTTATTTGTTCCAGTCATTTGGAAAGCTCTCAAGTCAACGTTTTATGCCTTATATCCAGAATGTCCCTGAATGCAGGGCTTAAAATGCTGAGATTTACTTTCTTAAGCACTACAGAACATATTTCTATATGGTGACTGGCCGTGGAGTGTCCCACTCCAATTTGTTTATAAGCCACTAAGAGTGCTAGGGGACAAGAAGTGGCCAGATTATTCTTTTATAATCTGAAAAAAAGAGAAAATTATTATCTCTGACCTCTGGTTTGCAACCAGGGGATGCCATATTCCTTGACAAAGAAGAAGATTTAAGATGCAACATCTAAAACTTGATGTCCACCAGCAACAACCCACTAGAGATCTAGCAAACTCATCAACATGAGCTTGAAAGCAGAGAAAAACACTGGCTAATTATTTTTTTAATCACATACTCTCTTGTAGAACACAAATAAAACCATAGTAATCCTGACAATTATGCTGCACTGATATCAACCTTTGGGTGGGGTTGGGTTTTTTCCTCCCAAGCTATATATGATGAGTTGAACTCATTTTAGCAACATTGCATGAGTTTTTTTCTTTCAAATCTGGCAGGCAACTGTGTAACAGGCAAATCCTTAGTATTTATCAGGGAACTAATATTACAACTTTTCAAAAGCCTAAACCAGCTCTACACTAAACAGCCAAACTACCATTTTTATCATACTTTGGCTTGCTGGTTGGAAGGAAAAGCTGGTTATTCTGAAGTGTACTGCTGAGTCTCTTGAAACCCACAGTCATAGCAGGTAAACACAGATGTCACAGGCAGCTTGAAGAGGTCCTCAGCTAGAAGAGTTACCAAAATACTAATTTATACCAAAGATGTATACGATTATGATCATATTTACAATTTTCTTGAAAAAATATCAAGCCAGCATTCAGTGCTCAGCTTCCCAGTCACATTTGGGATTAGTTCATTTTACCACCCTTTCAAATAATTACACAAAGCTCTTAAGAACTACCCCAAATATTAATGTTTATTTGGTTTTATTTGATGTATTTATGAATTTAATGTTATGAATTCTAGGCCATGTGGTTCATTTACAATTCTCTTACCTTTGTGTGCATACATATGTTTGCACTTTATGGGGAGAGAGAAAAGGGGTAAGTGGACCTCCTTCATTTTATTGTTCTCTTCTTAGGTAAGGTCTCACTGTAGAATTTTTCAAATGTCTATGTATTCTTCAACTGCAAAACACACCACTTCTGCAGATCTCATGTATGAAAACTTTATACTCGACTTAGTCAGTGTCTAGATGGCATCAGCTTACCTAATTCACACTGCTCGCCGTTGAAACCTGGCAAACATGTACAGATGTAAAATGAACCACGTGGATAGCAGGTACCACCATTAAGGCAGGGATTGCTTTTGCATGGGTCTTGGCCTGTTAAACAAGTAGGAGAAGAAAATTGACTCTGTAGTTTCAAGGAACTGGTGATTTTTTTATTTTTTTTAGAAGAAAAAAATCTTTCTTCATTTCTGCATTGATGTTGCAGGCTTTACTGTAGTTACGGAAACTCTATTAACATAATAGGCTACTGAGAATAAGATAGTTTTGTAAAATAGTAAAGCTTATTTTTAGGCATCACTATTTTCAACTTTAACAACAACATGGCATTTACTACGAACCAATATAAATAATTTTCAGAATTACATTTTTTCATAGCAATTTGTACTATATTTGGCAGTCATGATATTCTGTTGAGGATTTAGTTTGCATGACATGACAATTAATTATAGCTGAAAACAGTTAAGCATATGCAAAATGAATGGAAAATGCTTTTTTTTTTTTGAACAGGGTTAGTTTATGTAGAATGATTGGGTACACAGAACATACTGGCTGTCTGCTGTTGTTTCACTTTGTTATATTTAATCAATCAATACCCACAAAGTCTTATTTCTTTGAAAGGATGTTTTCACACATGCATATTTCCCACCCGTCTTTCTTAAAAACACATTTCAAGAACACAAATAAAGGTACTGAATACATTTGTAACTGAACTAAACATTAAGATAAAAGCTTACCTGCTGTGAAATCCTCAGTTGTTATGGGAGTTATCATTTAAATAGCTTTTCCTTGCAGAGCTTTATGCCTTCTAGTGATGTTTATTTCAACTGAGTTTAGATACCTAGGTGTTTGCGTTTGATTTAATGCCTAGGAGCAATCACTCACACAAACAAGTACGCACTAGATAATCATTTTTAACTATTAGCTTCTCAGCGTTAGAGGAAAATCATGAAGACAGTCCTTCTGGGAAACAAGAAGAAAGCCCTGGCTTTGAAAACTTACAAAATGGGTAAAAGAGTTCTGTAACCTAAGTTAATTCAGAAACATGAGAAAAGTTTAGATTTTTGGTTACATTTTTCCAAAACAATCTGACTATGGTTTATGAAATAAAAGATAAGTAACATCTATTTTACCCTTGCAAGTTAAACATTCAAAGAAGTCGTCTTAAAGTACCAAGTTCCCTATCTAGTCACTGGAAAGCAGAAGGTTCAGGTGAAAGCCTCCAGAAGAAAATCTCATCTAAATAAGTTTGGTATTGTAATTAAGTGGGCAGGATCTCTCTTTGAAGGTTTTGAAAAGAATCCGATCATATCCATAAAACAGGGTGCTTGTTTTAGGACTGCTTCACTGAAAGTCCCACTGAAAGGGCTATGTTAAGCATCTAACGATGTTTATTGTGCGTTTACCGTCTGTTTGTCCTCCTACGGACTGGATATTTTCCCAGTAAACATTTTCAAATTGACAGCTACCTGGATTATTTGAGGAAAAATAATAGAAAACCCTATAAAATTAAGCCAGTTCAGTTCTTTCCTCAGCTATATCTAGATAAAATATGAAYTGAAGCAACACTATTCATACTGACCCTACCAGCATCATCTGTGTATTTGGTGAAATGGTGCCTAATAACCATTACATAAAACAAAATACTGAGGCAAATGACATCTAACAAAAAGATCTGTAATTTATAAGAGACAGAGACTGTATCAACCAGTTAAAGCTACAGAAAGCTGAAAACGTGAAGTCTCAGTTTTCTCTTGTCTGGAAAGTTATCTTGCAGGTTAAGAGAAGTTAATTTTTATAGAAAATTCTGATCCTAAAATGCGCACTAGATCTGCTCTCTAAGTCAACTGCAAGATGTTATAAAACAACCCTAACTATAAGGCAGTTGTATAAGTACKATCATCATGCCAACACAGAAAAGCTATCAGATAAAACTATCTGTTGGAAATTGGAAAATTAAATAATTACAGCTGAATTCTGTACCACAATCAATGTTACCTTCCTGTCTTTTGGAACTGGCTGGTCACCTCAAGTCTGATCCAGAGCTCCACGATGCAAACACTCAGGAAAAGTCACTGAGCTTGAGTTTTGGTACCCCCATCCTCCTTCACTTTGTAGGGGTTACAATCATGCTGATTTCAAAGCTTGAGGCTCACGAGTTCTGTTGTTATTTTACATGGTGCTCTGGTTGTCATACCTCTTATCAGAGTTAAGACACACATTTACAAGTATCACAACAAACATATACGACAGTGATCATATTTGGAAGTTACCTGGAATTTGCACTGCTGTGCCTTCAACTGAACCCACACTGGTGCCAATCAGGAAATCTGATCCATTAGTAACTTCCGGAAGGGAAAATGATGAAGTAACAAGTTCAATAGTATTTGGCTCCTCAGAGCTTATTGTTGACTGCTCATTTTGATACGGACTGTTTCCAGGGGCAGTGCTCTCTGTTGCAATGTTAGAAGAAATTGTTGTGATCTCCTCTTGACCAAAGAAAGCTGATTGTGTTTCTGTGCTTCTATCCAAAGGTTGTGAAGATGAAGCTAGCATTGTAACTGCTTCCTGGTCAGGTTTAAGTACTTCACTTTCAATACTATTGGGTGAATCTGAAACAGGTGTGGAAAAAAGCCATGGGATTTCTCTCTCAGTACTCCTGTCATTTTCTTGATGGGGGTTGTTCACTCTCCCTGAGGAAGCTTCAACTTTTATTGTGCTACCTTTCGGAACATCTGTGCTCGCTCTTTCTCCAAAATTCAGAAAAGCAGTAGGCAAGACATGTATTGATGGAGAATCTCCAGAAACAGTAGCTTCCTCCTCAACGGCCAAATCAGTTACAGAGGTTTCTGTCTCCTCTGTCCTGTCTGTTACAAGTCTATTAAACTGAAGAGTACTTTCAGTAGTTGTGCGTTCTGAAACAGGCTTGGGAGAAAACTCCAGCAGAGAAGACACTGTTCTGTCGAGAAGGTCTGTAGTGGGTGGTTTATATGTTGCTGCAATATCAGAACTAACCTCTTTGAAAGTTCCTTCTGATGAATGATTGGACTGATCTGAATCCTTTGATGATGATGTACTTGGAATGATTACCTCAGGATACTCAGATACTCCATTAACTAACTGAACAGTTACTGAGGATTTAGGAGTTTGAAGTATGGGATAAAAGCTCACTGAATCTGTTTCTTCATACTCTGCTGATGCTGATTTTGTGTTTGTGTATACTGTAGAATGCTTTTCTTCATTCTTGCTAGAAGATACAGTTGTCAGTTGGGATGTACGCTGTGTGGTGACAATACTTACATCAAGCATGTCAGTTGTCAAAGCCTTTTCTGTCTCAGTAGTTAAAACTGGTGTAAGAGAAGGAACCACAGGCTGCTTATCATCCAGTTCTTCTTGGCCCATTCCAGAAAAGCCAGAGACAGAGATTGTTTCACTTTGATCTGCTATTACTAGGTTGTTTGCTGAAGTATTCAGCTCGTAGGTGTCTTCTGTTGTGCTTGTTACAACATGTTTAGACTCATGAAGCACATGAGGGCTTGCCAGTGATGGTACTGTAGGAAGGAAAATGCCCAGTTCAGAGAGTTCGGTAGTGATGAGAGTTTCTGTTGCAAACTTCATGGCATTCCCTGAACCCAAATCCTTGTCATCTGATTTTGGTCTGTGCTCAGCTGTTGCTGATTCACTACTTGGCTGACTGGAAGTAGTCAAAGAAAGACTATCACCAGATCCCAGTGTCTTCTCTTTGGTTATGGAAAATTTAGGTGTTGAATCGTATTTCTCCCTTTCAGCTGTCATGCTATCATCACTGCCATATGTTGATTGTATGACAGGATTTGGCATTGTCTGCACACTTATTATATCTTCAGGCATTGATTTTGAGTGATCCATGTCTATAATAGTTGTTTCTTCTGATGGGATTTGAAGTCGTTCTTCAATTAGTGTAATATCACCATAAACAGAAACATTCAATATAACACTTCTTTTATCATCAATCATGGGAATAATTTTCTCATATATCCCAGTATCACTTGTTAGTTCTTCTGATGTAGCTGTCTTTGGTTGAACAGCAGATGGATTTGCCACGATCTCTTTTTCTTCTGTAAAAAGGGATGCTAGTCCTGTGACCACAGTCTGTGATCCATCTATCGGTGCCTCTGTTGTCATAACTTCAGAATAAACTTCCCCAGGAACACTAGATGAAGTATTTAGTTCTACTTTTGACACAGGGAGTATTGACAAATGAGTAAACATATCAGGAGAAGATGAATCCAAAACACCAACCCAGCCAGATCCTTCTCCAGAGCTTTCAGGTAATACTCTGCCTGGCATTTTTGTTGTTGATGTTACAAGCGATTCTTCTGTTTCAAGATTAGGAGTTCCACTCAGTATAACAGAAACAGGAGTTACGCCATCTTTAATCAGCAAATGTGAAGTTTCCTCTTGAGAAACAGCTTTAGAAGTAGCTGTTGTCCTATCTGTCTCATTTTCTCCTCTCCTATAGTTAGTTTCCTTATTATGAGGTTCTTCAATTGCAACAAAATAATGTGTCATCTCTTTAATCTCTTTAGAGCTGAAGCTCTTGGAACTCTCTTCTGCTAAAGCTGGGGAACTGGTGATCACTGAACTGGGGAACTGGTCTTCTGTTTCTGACAGCAGCTCAGTTACAGCACTTGTAACTTCTTCATTAACTTCAGCATTTGATTCAGTGCTTCCTCTTTCAAAGTCTTGTGTCTTGTCAGTTGAAAGTTTGGGTCCCACATTTGCAGGATGAGAAGTTTGAGGACTTGAAGTACTCATGATTTCTTTGACAGCCAATGGCACTACAGAAGGAATAACAGCAAGGTCATCTCCTGATCCTTGTCCTGAAAATAAGGGATCACTGATGAGCTCATTATTTGTTAGCTTTTCTTCTTTAGGTGTCACAAGTGACCTGGGAATATCTCTTGTAGGGAAAATAGTTTGTACCAACTCCTCTTCTTGCTCTGTAACTGTAACTGGAGAGGTTATGTATTTCCTTTCAATCTTTACAGCCTCAGTTACTCTGTTATCATTAAATGGCAAAAGTATTTTTTTAACAGATTCAGTTTCTAATTCCTTTTCTTCTGAATACAGACTGACAGTCGGAACATTTAAAAATCCCAGGTGTTCATGGTTAGCCTGTGTACTTTTAAAGAATGGGTCTGTTGTTGTTTCTTCAGAAGATTCTATAGCTTTTGGTGAAATTTCCCTCAGCCTGTCTTCCCCAGAATCTATATCTTCCACCAAAGGAATCTTCGTAGTAAAAGCTCTCACTGTCAGTTCATCAACTGTTTTCTCTTCCATTCTTATGTCAGTTACAGTTCCCATTGTGGTTACTTCATGTTYAGTACTTGTGACTAGCTCATCAGGTTCAGTAGTGAAGGAATGATCAATAGATGGTGTGCTGACAACTTTTTTGTCATACTTCTCTTGTGTTTCTGGTCTCCCAGTGGGTGAAACTGCTGTTTTTGCAAATGATTCAATGAATGTGTCTGCTTCTCCAGATCCCTGATCACTAAATGAGAAATGACTTCCAAGTATTTCTTCTGTAGGTCCATTAGACATTAGTTTTGTGGTGCTGCTGTCACCTTTGAATTCTTCTCCAGAGCCATGCTCAATCAGGAGAATCTTGCCTAATGAGACAGTTGAAGAACTAACTTTTGCATTTTTGTTTTCCATAGATTCCGCTACTGCTTTTATACTGCCAGTACCATGTGTCACCATGATGTCATGAGGGCTGTTACTAACCACTGATTCTGGAGATGATGTGACCTCACCTGTTTCTAAATCTTCAGTTTTAACTCCTGGTGCAACATGAGATATTATCTCTTTTCTAGAACCAGGACTAGATTTTACTTCAGAAGGAGCTGTGTAAGTTGGTTCTGTTTCCTGGTTTTGTTCTCCCAGGTTTCCTGTACTAAACACATCCTGGGACATCTGACTTGCTACTCTGGACTCCTTTGTCAAGCCATCTGACCCAGTACTTGAAACTGATATTGCTGATTCATCTGTTCTTGCATGTTCTTCATATACTGTTGTTGCATTCTTCAGTGAAGCATCATCTATGCTGTAAACTTTTCCTTCATGCTTTTCTGTTTGAGTTTCAGTGGCAGGCCTTAATGGAACTGAAGTCAAAGTAGCAGACTCAATAACATCTGTGTCTCCAGAACCCGGATCAATAAACAGGGAGTCAGTACTTACCACTTTTCTTGTGGGACCCCCTGAAAATATGTCTGCTGGTTCTTCTGCTGATCCCTCATTTATAAAAAACTTCTTCTCTCTCAAGAGAGGAGCAGTGGTGACCTTTTTTATTTCAGAACTTACAGTACTTGTTAACGGTACTGTTTTTGTGAGTGGGCTGGGATCTTGACTTACAGTTCTGACTTCACTAGTAGTGCTCCCAAGTTCATTCAACTCTGAATTTCCCTCTGCAGCAGTAGCTGAATTTTCCTGACTTGAATAAACAGTGGTCTGCACTTCTTTTTCATCTTCAATATTCTTTTCAGTTACAAGAGAGCTGGCAACTACTTTTTCTGTAATAAACTCAGACACAGAATTGGTGGCAACTGTTACTTCAGAACTTTGATCAAAAGTAGAATAGAGAGTGCTTATTCCTCTGGGCAAAGCAGAGGTGATTCCTGAAATGGTTACAGAAATTTCTGTTGGCAGTACTGTGCCAGAGCCCAAAGAAATATCTTGCATTGAAAGTGTTTCTGTTACTGGTGTTTCCATTGTCATGGCTGAAGTTATAGTGATGTCCTCTTCTACATCTCCAGAGCCTTCTAGAACTATAAAAGAAGAAGCACTCATCTCGGGCTTTGCTGTATGACTACTTGTTTCCAGAAGATTTTCAACAAGGTAATTTGCACTAGGTTTAATAGTTGATTTATCATGTTCTCCTGGAGCAGGGGTTGCCTCTTCTGGAATAAGGTCTTTCACACCTATGCCTACCGTAGCAGTATTAAAAACTGCATCCAGAGAAGCAGTTACAGCAGAACTTTCCACAGTAAATGCATCAGGAGCAGAAGTTATACCAGAATTTTTTTCATCATCCTCCTTTCTTGACATTGTCACAATTTCTGAGAAGACAGAACCGGATAAATCAGATTCGGTGGAGCCATCCCCAGAAGATTCGCTAGTAATCAAAAGCAAGTTTTTTGTATCTTTAGTAGAGCTCTCCTCAGTTCCATGCCATGTTACAGTGTCTTTATTTTTTTGCAGAGACTGCTCATATGAAGAAGTAATGGCTATTGATTTATCTGTTGTGGCAACTTCCGACTCACCACTATAAACAGGTTCTAACATTGCAACATCTGCTGTCGGTTGTGTAACTTCAAATGCCCCTATTACTTCTCCAGCTTTGCTTGGTTGCATAGTACCAGAAGCTTCAGTTTCAGGTATTATAAATGTGTTTGTTTCATTGATTTGAGAAAAGGTTACATTTTTGGAATGTGCAACACTTTCAATTTGGTCACTTCTCGCTTCCTCAGCTTTTGTGCTCTTAGGTGCACTAGTAACTTGTTGTTTTCCATTGATGAACTGCAAAGCTGGAGGAGTTGTAACGTCAGTAGTATTTTCACAGTCTTCCTCTTCTTCAAACTCTATAAAGTTTGGAAAGAAAGGATCCAATATTATATATTCAGACGAATCCTGCACAGAGTCTGAAGTACAGGGTTCAGTCTGAGCTGATTCTGCATCAATGTGGGGTTCATCTATTGCATGAGGAAGCATGTGGCGACTGAACAGATCCAAAAATTCATTCACCGGATGATCTGCAAAAAAAAGAGAGCTTTTCATAATCATTAAGTGACAGCGACAGTTGCGCATTATAGTAGACATATGAAGTATAAACAATCCATCGGAGAAAAAAAAAACAACAAAAAAATTCAAAATGAAACATAGTAAATGCAGTGTGTTCTTCTATTGACACAAAGTTAAATGCTGCCACAGTGTTTGACTTTCTAGTTGAAGCCTTTGTGTATATTGAACACATTGATTATGTAATTCTGTTGATTGCCATGCATGTTTAGTCCCGAACCCACACCTGAGCTAACTTATCTTACACTATTCAGCAGAGATAAGAAATGGACAAGATGAAAGTCATTTTTAGACCAAAAGACTCTGGTCCCAACCTGCAGCAACTGCTTCCATGAATTTGAGACACTAGCTAACCTTTACAAAAAAATGAACTTAGACAAAGCTAAGCAAGGCAAAGTCTAAAATAAAATAGGACATATAGAATATGCCTCTGCCACTCCATTGATTCTCAGTATAGAGTAATTCAAATTACTAGGAACACCATAAAAACTACATCAATTGCTCTATTCTTTACACTTGGACCCTAGGTCAGTAAATAAAGTCTCACTTTACAAAGTTKTTGCTATTTGGCATTATAAAGCATTATGAAGCAAATAAGAAAAAATATCCCAGATTCAAAAATCTATCACCATTCAGACAGCAACATGAGTAAAGTCCAGCTATTTTCTTCTGCTTACCACTCACTTTGAATTATTTACACACTCCCACAGATCACAAACCTCTCAAATTTTTTTCTAGGTGGTGAAGCAGATAAAGAGGAGGAAGGAAGTTCTAAGTAGACAAGGTTTTAGCTGCAGAAGCCCTCATGAATTCCTCTAAGATTTATGATCCCAAATTCCATAGACACTTTTTAAATGTGCCCTCTCAGCACAACAGTTACTTCAAACCTTCTGTTCCAGACAAGAGATGCTACCCTCATTAAAAAAMAAAAAACAAAAAACAAAAAACAAAAAACAAAAAAAAACACCACCAAAACCCCCCCCCAAAAAAACAGGGATACAACAGACACAGAAAAAAAGCCAAATTTCAGGCTTGGCGAACTGACTTGAAGCTGGAAACTTTGTGCTGAAATCTTATTCCATGAATGTATCTTTCTTCTGAGTCTATGTTTATAACTGTTTCGTCCAAAGCAAAATTACTGTTTGCTGGTATAAACTGGTGTAGCCCATGGCGCTTTGTCTACATCTGCCAGTAGAGGATCTGAACCAACATACAGGACTCCTGTCTTACAGCGCTGTTAGCCATGATTGCTCCCCAAAGAATATTTGCAGGTATTCTGGCATACCCAGCATATGACAGAGCGCAATTTTTAAGTAAATCTTCCTCATTAAAACTACTTACAAGACATACAGAAATGAGAACCTGACAGGTAAAGTATTTCATTAGTTTGAAGTAATTCTCCTACGTATGAACATCATTTAACCTCTATGACTGCTGAGCCCTCAGAGATAGAGTAATCAGGTGATCATTCTGGAAAAGAATGTATTAAATCACATAAAACTGATGCAGAGCACTGTGAAAGGCTTGTGATTCTTTGGCTTGGGGCGTTTTGTGTGTGCAAATTGACTGCAACGTGGGTCTTGAAAAGGTCATTG
Source organism: Phoebastria nigripes (assembly GCA_035582835.1). Lineage (NCBI taxonomy): Eukaryota > Metazoa > Chordata > Aves > Procellariiformes > Diomedeidae > Phoebastria > Phoebastria nigripes. Next base: position 661,826 of record JAYKAV010000800.1, on the reverse strand, counting down.
CAACTCTTTTGAGAATTAATGTTCTAATATTTCACACTGTGTTTACAGCTAAACTCACAAAGTATTACTGAATCTTCATTTTGCTAAACCTCCAGCTGAAGAGTAAATGGCAACTTCAGGTCTGTTTTACAAAGAACACGTAATAAGGTGCCCTGAATCTGAGGCTTTGATCTAATTGCTAAACAACTTGGGAAAAATTAAGATCCATGCCAGCCTTACAGAGAATAAATAACCTTCAGCATTGTGTATTTCCACTAAAATATTCAGTTTGTACAGCACTATGCTCAGCATTCCCAGTGCAACAAAAACAGTTTGTTTTTAACTTCATTTCTGCCTGGCTATTCTATATTGCCCCAATGAAGCCTGGTGTTTAGTTCGTGCTATGACAGCTCTATTAGATGACTACAGAATTGAAGCTCCTTCTCTCTCCCTCACATGTGCTTGTTGGGAGTTGTTTTATGCAATGTTCATAAAGAGAGAATTTCTCCCTGTTCCTTCCTCCAGTAGGTTAGAAATATTTACAGAGGCTGCCCAATGCCACAGAAAAATACAGCTTCTGCAGCCATTTATTTGAGTTTTCCCAGATCTCCCTTTCAAATTTTGTTCAAGCAGAAAACCAAGAATTTAGTTATTTGTCCAAGATTTGCAATATGACGTGGAGAAGCATGTCCAATAACATCACTTTCAGCATCCACAAATTTTAGCAAACAGCAATGCTAGTCGTACTGAGGAATCATATTTTCATAAAAGTAGAAGCTCTAATTGACACAGAATTGTACACCTTCTTTTCAAAACTGTGAATGCAAAAATACATGGGAATTCAATAACTGAAAGGGAAATGGCAAGTCAAAGCTGCTAGGGAGCTTTGAGAGTTTCTGATTCTCAGTAAATTCTCTATAAAATAACTGCACCAACATACAGAACCAAAAAACTACATATAGAAATGTGCATGGGCAAGAAAGATGGCTTGTACTCTGTGCACAGCGTAAGAAGGAATATGTATAAATAACCTGGTATATAGACTAATGTGGCATAAGGATTAATTATGATTTCATACACAGCTGTTAGGATTGTGTGCACAAAGCATGTAGCATGTTTTTGCAGAGAACTATACATTTTAAAAATTTATAAAACCTGGATGGGACTGGATAGGCTGTAATTTGTAGGAGGGTACCATGACTAACAAGTTCTGACCAGTGTATTATTTTTGTAGCGGTGCACACCTGGGAGTCCCTCAAATTACTAGCTCACGCTAAATCATTTATGGTAGGTAATAAATTTAATGAACAACATCTGTTCCAAATTCACCTAGAAGACATATACAAATTCTTACATACGCAAAGATCTCTATCAGACCTTACTTTTACTTTGTTAGCTTTTTCAAGATCTCACATGCCACAAAGATCCACATAAAAGAACCTTAGTTAAAGGTATGATATTCCAATAATAAACTTTCAGGAGGCTCTTTCATTAAATACTAAGTGGTTTTGTTTTGGTTTTTTTTCCAAGAAAAAAATAACCAGCTTTTAAGAAAATAGTAAAGAATCCAATTGAATTATTTTTTTAATTAGAATTTCTTCTCCTTTCTAGAGCTTTGATTATTCAGTGTTAGCAATCAAGCTGCCAATGCTCAGGGTTAACCACTATGGAAAATTCTCTTAAACCCCAGAGATGGCCAATAATCTACGTAACAGTATAGCTCATATAACATATAACTTTGTCCTCAAAGAATAAGCAAGACACTAGAATAAAAACCTAAGTACTACCATAAAATATGAATACAGGGGGGAAAAGTCTTATCTGTTGAACTGGTTTGTTAGACCCTTAGGGCAGACACATGAACACTTGCAACAGTTTTAAACTGGCTAGATGCAGCTGACATATGTTGCCCCTATTTATGTTCATGTCCATTCCAGCTGCAGGTAAAGACATACAGACTTGAGGCTATTCATAAGAGACGAAATGAGGACTTTAAAGGAGTTTGGCTCCCAAATATGTTTATCAATAGTTCACACATTATCATGGCAAACAATCCAAAAGGAGCATTTGTTCAAAGAGGTGCTTTGTTACTATGACTCCAAGAAAAAGAAAGTAAAAACAAGCAGCTAAAAAGTAGTAAAACCAAGGGATGTCAGTTCAGACTGCCAATCCAAATAAGTCCTAAAGGAGATTTATCAGTAAAGCCTCTTATTGAGGAAAGTGATGAGGTATGCACTGAAATAGAGATGGAATAGATAGGTAGATGGGTGTATATGAAGCCTAGAGTGTTTCTTAATCCATTTAATATGTCTAGATGTTTTAAATTACCTGTATGGATTAAGCATCTATCTCAGTAACAGTCAACAATGTGTAAGAAAGGAAATCCCTCTGGCTACAGGGTGCTTTTTAGCCCCAAGAGGACTTGACTGCTACTACATATAACCACAGAGCGACTGACTGAGGTGGCATTAATTTCCATTACAACCCTTCTAATGACAATTGGTTCTAAACCCACATTAATTTTTCACTAGATCAAATATAAAAGTTGCCTCTATGTTACTGATGGACAAGCTAACTTCTGMAAATCCAAAAAATGTGTAACGTGTAGTAACATTTTTTCTTGAGAAGACTTTTAATATTCTACAAAGAACCCTAAAGGGCTTTTCCAAGATCATTTTTGAGTGGGCAGGCAGTAAAAAGAATTTTCTGTCACAAAAAACTTCAGATAAGCAGCTGAAGAAGAATTAATAGAGAACTAAATACAAAACAGATTCTGACGTTTTCCAAACTTTCAAAAACAAAAATATTCATTCAGAAGACTTATGGATTTAGCATGGTTTTGTGAAGTCTTATTCAAAATGGGACCGTTAACATCTAATCTGGCATCCTGCAGATAACAGAATTTCACCTATAGATTCCTGCAATTTGTCCATTTATTGCTTTAGAGCAACATGCTGAGTTGTTTGTGAGAAGTAATAGAGTTCAGTCTTTTGTAGAAGGATTAGAGGTCTGATAAACCCATGAAATTCACAGCTTTCTGTGAATAAAATGTTCTGTGGACTTTGAGTCAGGCCCTATATTTTGATTAGAATAGAGCTAAAAAGAAAAAAAGAATTTAAAAAGAAGACCCCAAACATTTCAGACTGTTTGTTTCAAAAGCGTGCATTTCATTGCATAATGTGACACTGTCACAAACTCCATAACGTTCACTACCAAGAACCCATAACCACAAGACAGGTTAGCAAGGGAAAAAAAATAGTTTGCGTTAGTCAAATTTCTTCCTGCACTTGACAACCAGAAAATTTTAGTTTTGGCTTCAACAGAATTATATCAGGGTGAATTTAGACCACAGTATGATTAAAATGTCATTAAAATATTGTATATATGTGGGGTTTTATCAAATTTCTGCAAATGTAACATTCAGTGACTGTGAAAAAGGTAATGCAGTAACTTGCAATGAAAATAAAAAATGTTTGGCTCAGAGAGAGAAGCAATAAACAATTTAATTTAAGATAAAAATTGAGAAAATCTGGTGGGTTTTTCCCCCTGTGCATACTTGTTAAGTACTCTGTTTTCCACGTTAGGTCACCTTGTTTCTTCCCTACAGATATGTACTTTACATTTATTTTTATATGCCTCCTCTGCTTTACTACAGTTGGTCTGCACTGTACCACGGTCATCACCTCCTGCAGAAGACTCCCCTCACACACATGATGATAAACTTGCACTCCCTGTCAACCGCCTTCAACGTCACCTCCAGCTGATCAGATGCTCTGAGATCAAGGTCAGAGGTGTCCGGGACTAGGACCAGGGGACAAGCAAAATACCTAATACCTAGCAGTTAGCACAATGGTTCAGCTCATTGTAGAAGAACAGACCATTAGCTTAGGTAGGCTATTAAATGACAGCTCAAGTCAGATGTCTCAAACTTCATAATAGCTATTGATCAGACCCTCACTCGTTCAAAAAACATTATTCTGAGAAAGTCATTGCAGGGACAGATTGTAAAAATATGCTATGAAGAGCACACTGATGGCATTGAGGACTGAAGGCAGGTGCATGAATCGTTATCTTCCTCATTTTTGTACATTCATAGAATTTGCTGCAAATTGAAGCTGCTATGAAAAGCGGATCCAAACAGACGATCCACAGAATAATTCAGTAAACACACACACTGTGTTTGATTAAGACTGAATAACCTAAACGAATGTATTTTAATGTGTTATCTCAAAATCCCTGCGCATTTGTGGGACACTCCTGACAGGTTTGCAAAGGTGACCTACCCAGAGCGAGCTTACAGTCAGCAGACTCAAACTGAGCCAACAGGTGTCTCCACTTCATCTGGAAAATATTTAGGAGTCCTCAAAGTAGAAGAGGTTCAAAATGGTTTATTTAAACCCTCTGGAAGTCCAGCGAAGCCTCGTATCTGGGCTTGGGAGAGGATCTAGCATGAGGAAAGACTTAAACTGCTTTATGTCATATATTGACTCCCCTGAACCTCAGCTGTGCCAGGGACCAGATTTGCCGTCTGGGTGGATTCAAGCAATTTTATGACTATGGCTTGCTGAAACTCCTCCAGCGAAACAAAACTCAACCAATTCCACAGGAATGTGTCAGTCTCATTGAATATATTTTGTTTTAAAAGCATACTGAAGAAGTAAAGAAGCGATCTGACAAGATGGCCCCCCCCAAACTTTTCTTTTTTTTTTTTTTTTTGTTTCAAAACTTTGTATTTAGGGCTTTTTTTCCCCCTTAAAATATTACATTTAAATTGGAACAGAAAACTTCAATTTTACAGAAACAAAACATTCTGATAACATCTTTCGGGCCATTTTGTTTCATAGAAAAGGGATTTTTTTTAATTGTTCTTTTCATCTCGTTTCAAAAGAAATAAGATTTTGAAATACAGACGTTTCCTGCTGAAGGAAAATTCCAAGTGTCAGCCTTCGGTACATGCAATTCCTCTAACTTGTGCCATCTTGTAATATCATTAACCTACCTAAGCACGGTCAAAGTGCAACAGTGCTTCAGGCATACCCCATCTCCCCCATCAGGAAAAGGTGGGAATACTGCCAAGGAGCTGGTCTAAGGTGTTAAAGAAACATGGCTACTATTATACACACCTAAGTAAAAGACAACAAAGAAAGGTCCAGAAATAATTAAATTTTTGATTATTTTAATCCTTCTACCTCACATTAACATGACTAGTATGTATGATGAGGTCTAGTAAAATCCAGTTCTTGATTACTGTACAGTCTAAATAAACAAAAGGTTTTATTTAGTTCACTTAAAAATGTTCCCCAGCTGGATATATATTTCTGAAAGTTTTGTTAACTTTGGCTCCCTTTAGAAATGCTTAAGGATGTAGGGCACGTTTCAATAGGTTTATTTATTTTACCTTCTAAATTTTATCAAAATTTATGTTTTGTTCTCCCTCTGACAGTCAAAAGAGAAGTTTGCATTTCTTAAATCTCATCAGCAGTAAAAAAAAAAAATCATATATAAATTGCCCTTGCATAAAAATCTCAACTACTCAAGTAAATTTCTGGAAGAAAATATCTGAAAAGAATAATTTTTGCACAGCTGCCTGGGTAGGAGTTGAAAGTAATTCAAGGTGGGTGGTCAGTCTTGCCTACTCAAATTCATTTATCCAGTCTGCTTTACCATATTTGGGTGTCTCTGTTTCCATGCAAGATACAGCCCTGTTGAAAATCAGAGTATCAATTGCTGGCATGTTCCTAAACTGCAGCCTTTTTACAGCTATACCATTCCCCCAAGCTCCGTCTTGACAGAGTTGTTGGCTATGACCAGAAACACCTGCGGAAAGTGGATGTCGCTTATGTGGACATCTGTTTTGCACAGGGCTCTGGCCTGCACGGCTGTACTTAAACACCCCTGCCAAATTTTAAAGTAATAGACATGATGATGCAAAAACCATGTCAGAAATAAAGGAACCATTTTATTATAAATGCATATCATGAAACCTTCTGGCAATCTCCGGCGTTTCCTTCAGCCTCATTGCTTCCTGTGTTCCCCCCCGACGCAGCGGTAAACTTGTTAAGAAAAAACAGATTGAGTAAAATGTCAAGTTGTTAAAAATGGCAGCCTTGCAGTGTCAAGTCTAAGCCCCAGGAAGTGCAGGACACAGTTCCCTGGATAATGACTGAGTATTTGTCATACAATACTCTAAGAACAACTATTCCCACTTCCTTTCTACTCCAGTATGTCATTAACAAAACGACACTCCAGCCAGCGGTGTCTCCTCCTGAGCGGTCCCTGACACGAGCATCCTTCCAATGACAACATTTTGCTTACTGCCTACGGAGAAGACAATTCTAAAACTCTGCAGGGCTAAACAACCCAAAAACAAACAACTGGCAAGTAATAAATCATTTTCTCCAGCTGCAATCCTAAACAAAGCAAGAAGTCAGACTGTGCAGTCACACGGTATCTGGATTAGCTGGTCTGTCTGGATATATATATAGAAAAGTCTAACTCCACAGGACAACTCATCAGGTCAGGTGGTAAACAGAAGAGCTGACTGGGAAGGAAAGCAACTGCTCACCAAAACGACTTCAGCCTTGATCTCATGTGTGTTCCATGATTGAGGTGGAAACAGTGAGACATCAATGGGCCTTGCCCTTTCCTAGCCCACTTCACTGCCGTCCCTTGGTTACACTTACACCGTGTTACACCAGGGCAACCTCAAATGCTTCTGCCATTACACAGAAGGAACAAGAAGGAAACAGTTCTGGCCCTACTAATATAGAAAGAGAGTGTGTCCCCCCAGAAGAACCAAAAATTACTTATCACTACAAAAATTTGGGGCAAAAGTCAAAATACTACAGTTACAATGTCGAAGCAGCTCCTGTGGCTGCTCAGATGTGAAATGACCTGTAATAAATATTCCTTCCCCTGTCCCTTTCTCCAGTAATGTCAACAATATTTGGCTTTAGGAGCAAACTTCCAGTATACTCCTTAATGTGGCAGTTCTGGAAAAAATTAGGTTGATATCATATTAGTGTAGGAGTAATAAAGGTTGGTTTACATAGTAGGCATGTGCTAAATTTTACTTTCTTAATCAAAGTAATTTGTCTCAAAGGAGGAATTTTATGTGGCAAAAATAAAACCAGAAAATATTCTGATGTTCAAGCTTTAAGGCAGACAGCAGTGTTTATATATGTGGCTGTACATTTATGAGAAAGGAAGGAAGGAAGGAAGGAAGGAAGGAAGGAAGGAAGGAAGGAAGGAAGGAAGGAAGGAAGGAAGGAAGGGAAAAAGAAAAAGAAAGAGAGACCGAGAGAGGAAGAGAGAGAGAAAGAGAGGAAGAGAGACAGAGAGAGAGAAAGAAAGAAAGAGAAAGAAAGAAAAAGAAAAAGAAAGAGAGAAAGAGAGAGAGAAAGAAAGAGAGAAAGAGCTAAGTGGGGAGAGGGGGAGAGCAATACAGCAAGAAAGAAGAAAAAGGAAGGAAGGAAGGAAGGAAGGAAGGAAGGAAGGAAAAGAAAGAAAAAATCAAACATACATTTTCAGGAGGATCCTCCCTATGCAAAACGGCTTTGTTCTGAATAACTGTGTTCAAAGAACTAAAGCTACAATGATGATTACCCCACCTGATCTACCCCACCTGATCTACCCCACAATGCTCTTTTTACAGATATCTGGAGAAGTTTATGTATCTGTACTGCCACTTATCATGATGCTTTTCTGACATGTTATCCCATACAATTTTCCAAGCATCTTTCAGGTACCTCATAAGCACACTTTTAATTTAATGTCTGCACAAGCCCACTGGTCGTGTAGCCAGCACTCAAAATCACAGCTGATTAGATACACTGTTTGGCTGCACTCCCTGCTCCTTTTGGGGAGATATTTAGAGCTATTAATCATGTGGCAACATACACACTCATTCTGTCATGGCAAATCTTTTTTTAAGCTTCAGTTTTCTTCATTGGAATATGACCAAAGCTTTGCTGGAATAGTCCATTGTGGGGCAAATCACCATCTGCTTGTGCAAATGACTCAAGTTACTACAGCAGTAGCAGTAGTAACTCAAATTACTACAGTGTCTTCATAATATCTGCTTGTGCAAATACATGTTTTAGAATATACAGTTAGAGTGATTATGCACATAAATATTGACATACATGGCACATGGATTTTTGCATATAGATCTGAGTCTTGTGCTTTGCAAATATTATTCAGAAGACACAGAGTGGATTCTGTAATTGCAATGTTAATGGAGTATTCTTAGTATCATCCCTTGATTTGTGGAAAAAAAGCTGAAAAAAWTTGAAATTTAGCTATAGGGGTTAATAAACATGATTGCTTTGGGTATGAAACATCCAAAGCAGCCTAGGGATAAACCAGATTCTCAGTTAAACCAACATAAGGCTGTAAAAACCCCACTGCTGCAGACGGAATGACACAAGCGTGACTTTCTCTTTCAGACACAATTTTAGGAAAAGGAGTGCAGTGCCATGTGCTTGAAAGCCTTTCAAAAATTAAGTACTAAACAGTATTTTGATACATAATTTCTACCTGGATCAACTTTTGGGATACCTTTGATCCTCACACTTCCCTGAACTCTGCAGAGACATGTGAACAGCAGATGAAATAGAAAGAAGAGCAGAGCAGAAAAGGAAGCCTGATGAAGCAAATGCTCTAGAATAAGCTTATAACTGGAGAAGACTTATCTGAGAGCAAGCTCCAGTATACCTATAAATATTTAATCATTTCATTGCTTGGAGCTGGGAAAAGAACATATAATGCATACAGACCGTAAGCTTCTTTTTAACCATATAAACACATGCATATATAAAAAGGAGAAATGGTTTAATTTTTCTTTTAAAAGCAGAACTTTTTCCATTTAGGTTTTTTTTTCTTGGCAAAAATGGAACATTTGTTTTGGAAAACTATTAATTTGTTTTTAGAAACACTTGTTTTTTGGAAAAGACATTTTTGTTGGACAATACTTGAGAACAAAAGTTTTCAACAAACTATAGCTAAAAATAGATGCCTAGCTGTGGCAAGCTTGGTGCAGCACTAAAAAAATGGCAGAGGGGGACAGACTTTTGACTATAAACCTATTAGAACAAACTCCATCCTATACTAACATGGTTATATGGCTACTGACTCAGAATTAGTTGACACCTGACAGGCTCTGAGTGTGGGCAGAATAAACTGAAAAAAAGCATATAGCCCAAGAAGCCAAATGATTCAATTAAGGTAAGAACAAATAAATGCTTGAGTAACATTTTGGAGACATAGAAATACTTCAGTTTCATTGATTTTCATAGTGTTCCTACTTCACGTAGGGTAGAGTATACAACTAGCTTATGCACTTTTAGGTCATCCAGTAATCCTGGTAACTCAATACCATGCTAAACTGCTATCCATTACATGCACTGCAATGCCCCGCAGTGCTTCTCACTTGGCAATGCTGGACTCCTACACCCAACACCCACAAACAGCAAAACCAAACATCAGTGTCTTTGTTACCTATTGCAATTTAGTAATTTCCAAACTATGATGAGTTTTACATTAATGCCCTTCTCCCTGATGGCATGAAATCAACCAAATTTAGTTGTTGTTCACATGATTAGTCCAAAAAATTCTGTGGGAACTTGTACTAACTTTGGTTTCTTCAAGCATGAAAAGGAGTACCTGCACTAAGGCAAAAGACACCGTGACCACTGAAAAGCTTTTTCTAGGTTCACTCACCATTATAACCCCATTATCACTACCTGGTTTCACCAGAGGATATATCCTGTGGTCTTTATCCTTGCCTGTCAGTTGGACCAAGTGTACACAGCATTTCCAAAGGACTCAAGAGTTTTGCTTGTAATATTTAACTAAACATGTCACTGGAAACTCACTACAAGCCCGAGTAGTAAATGCATGAGTAACCCAAAAATCATTTCACTCACCACTTCCAAGAAAGGAAAAAAATAGTTTAGACAAAATCCCACAATAAAATCTTATTAAAAATCCCGATGCTACTCTGTGTACATATAGGCATATTCTTTGCTGTTATTTTGGCAATAAATTTACATCAAATATGTAGAAATTCTTTTCCTAATGCCAAAAACCTCCCACTGAAACTATGGCACTCTCGCCTGATGAGGTACTACGTGAAAAATCCAAGATTATGGTTAAAAAATGTAAAAAATAATGTTTCTTATGCACTCTTTAAGCTAATGCTGGGTAACAAAAAAGTAATGAAGTGCAGCAGAGGTAATACCAAAGCAGGCACAGACCGCTGGAAGATAAGATTGCTCCTGATCATCCTCAGAATTCCAACTGCATTTCTCCTCTTTGGGGATTTCATCTCTAATCATTAATGAAGAGAAATTTCTATACCATTTTTTATACTGAGTTCTCCTCATTTAAGCAAATATATTAATATGGGACTGGTCAGACAAGTCCTAATACAATTCACTGAGCAGTTTTTAAAAACATGTGAATTACTCCATAGAAAACCATAGATAACTTCAGCACCATGTTCCCAAAGGCAACATAAAATATGCAGCAGACACTCTGAATACATCCTGACTTGTGCCAGGAAATAATTCATAAGTATCTTGAAAGACACCAGCAGGTATTTTGTATATTATTGATCAAATTTATCATCTAAACACTTTCAAAAAGAGGGAGATAGAAAAAGACTAGCTGGATTAGCAAGGATTAATTCAACCATTAAATCTAAAATGTGCAAAGAACAACTGCAGAAAAGAGCACTGAAAACTACATACTCAAAAAGAAAGAACAGCCAACAAATATTTTTAAAGTGCTATTATCAGACTAATTATCAAGTGACCCATCTTAAGGGAATGACTTTCTAGTAAGATCTTTAGCCTTTGAGCCACTTATAAAAATATCTTTATTTACATCTCCAGGATCACATCCTGTATTCACTCAGAGTTTCACTGTATCCAATGAATCATTTCATGTAAAGTAAAATGGTATAGATAATATTTTCTGAAAGAGGCAAAAAAGATTATATCTTCATCATAAGTACTAAGGTTTGTTACAATCTGGATACATTCAGAAAACTTTGGTACAGAAAACCACTTTCCTCAAAAAAATTAATTCATATTGTGTTTTCATGTAAAATACAGCTCATCTTTTCTGCAATAGGATTTCTTAAGACTTTCTCCATGTGTAAACAAAACTTCTAAAAGGATTCCTCTCCTTCACAACAGAAGTATGAAAAACTACATTGTACTTTTGAATAAAATTCCTTCATTTCTCTCATGAATAAACACAGCTATAAGAAAGCTAGAAATGTGTAATCCCTATGTCTAGATCTGAGACGTTTCCTTGGAAACAATGCAAAAACAGCAGGGAATGTGTAGGCATCCTCTGAACAGTATTTAATGTTCCTTGTATCTATGGAAGTCTATAAAGGAAAGTGAAAAAAGAAATTATTGTTCTGTAATAAGTCTTCAGGAAGAGCCAGCAATAGTGGCCTAAAGACTACTTATTAATTCGCAGTCTTAGCTTCTTGTGAAACTTTCGAAGTATCAAGTTTCAGCTCTGTTGGATATGGCGTTGGTTTTTTTTTCCTTTTCCTTTGTTCTGGAAAAAGGAGCAGTGTACAAAAAGCTTGAATTTATTACAATTACTTGTTTATTAGGGCTTCCTTTCATACAGGGCATCATTGCTGTTGCATTTTAAATATGATTTATATGTGATGGTGTCCAACCTATTTTAAAAAACCCTCCACAGCACCAGTACAACATGAGTATTCTAATATAGAAAAATTCCAACTGGTTTAATTAAGCAACAGGTCTATCAGTTTAGGTTAAATATGTGACACAAATTTGTTCTGAAGAAAAAAGTCACCTAATTATAGAATGAACCAGAAGCTGTAAACGTTATGAAGACATTCTGATACCTTCCAGTCCCCACGTCCCCGTAACAATTCTGCTCTCAATCACCTCATTGGAATTACTATGGTGTAATTACACTGGGGAAGATGATATCAGAATCTGGCCATGTTACTTAGCATTTAACACTTCAGTTACTCTAGACGAAACGAGAACTTGGCTGTCTCTGTCCCAGGTTTTATGAATGACACAGAGAGTTCAGTCATTCAAGGGCATGAAAACGACTTGAGCAGCTATCGGACATTGACAAACCTGTTTCATTTGGAAATGTGTTTCCAAACCACAAGGTGGTTTTCTTTCTAAGCTGAACACACAAGCCCAGGGCTCAAAACAAAATACTACCAGGAAGGACCGCATTACTAATTCAAAACACTGAAATAAGACCATGTCCATTGACCGCAGCATGCTCAGGGCAGCAGGGAATGTGGTCTTTCTCCAGGGCTGATGAGGAGCTGCAGCTGCCATAGTCTTAATGTCAGCTGGAACATTACAGTTAACAAGGAGACAAGCCCAGCCCTCCATTAAAAAAATAGGAGATTTTGCATTTAGTAAGATGGGAAGTTGTTTCAGCCCATGTGAGGCCACTTTTACTATTGCATCAACATCCCACCAGAAATGAATTCAGGTCAGTCTAGTTGTACAATACCAATAAACCGTGGCCACAGAACACYATGTCCAAATGCATAGAGGTTGAAACGTACTTGCAAATCAAACGGTACTTTGCTCACTGCAATGTTTAGGTAAATTTGGGACTCTTCTCTTAAATGCATGGCAGTGATATCAAGAATTAAGCATTTGTTAAGAAAGCTGATCAGCTTGCACAGGCAGGAAAGTCCTATTCATACTCATCCACTTGGGCGTGTTACCAGTCACTGCATAAAGCAGCAGAATGCAGTGAATGCAAGACAGCATCCTCCCTTTACAATAAACTTTGATTTGAAATAGGTCCTATGAATAAACAATAGGTTTCAGTAGCATGTACTTTTCATGTGAGGAAAAACAAATGGTGATTTCAGCACATAAAAGACAAAGTCTCCTCACCTTCAGCAGAAGTCTCTCTAACACAATAATTAATACATGTAATTTTTGAAAGATGCACCAAAAATTGCATGTAGCATATGTGTGTATACCACAAAGAACAATGTCCGGATAGATATTTGCCAGTGGGCATAAATAAAATAACTTAAAAGAGAACAATGTGGGTACAGGCACAGACAGATACAAGCCTACATGCTGTATACTTTTAAGCTGGCTCGATTGCAAGTGAGGTGCTGCCTGGAAATGGTGTTGCGATGCACGCTGCTCCTGTCCCTCCACACCATCATTTGGTTTGGTCATAGCACCATCCTGAAACCCACAGCCTCCRAAACAGAGCCAGCCTCTTTCCTCCCAGCATGCTCCCAGCGCGTTTCCACTCTCCCACGCACACATTCCTCTCAGAAGTTAGCAAAATGAAGGCTGAAAGGGGACATGGTTATTCTCTATAACTGAACAGAGAAACAAAAGTATCAAGGGATAAGTGTCAGGAAGAAAAAAGACCTATTCAAGCTAAAGACAATGCTGGCAAGAATAAACATGGGTATAAACTGGCCAAGAGGCAATTCAGGCTAGATATTAGAATCAGACTTAAAGAGAGCCATGACGATCTTGGACAGCCCTCCAGAAGGAGCTGTGAAGACAACAGGATTAAATGAATTTTAAGACAAGGCCTAAGATGGACCTGAAAAGACTCTATTCTGCCTTCTTTGTTAAGGTTTATGACTATGACTCATTACCATTCTGCATTTCATTCAAATTTCACATGCCCTCTTACACTGCTAAGACAGAAATATGCATGTCAGAGAATTACATGTTGAAACACAAAGGTTTGTAACCTCTTTTCATAAAATTCCACATCTACAAAGCACAAGTTCCTGCAATTTTGTTCTGTTCAAAGCTGGAGGGGACAAGAAACCAGACAGAGCTGGTGTGAGTCCCAGGGTCCAATAAGCACTTTGAAACATATTCACTAAGACTTTTAAATGTCTCCAAAAAATGCAGGTGTGCAAATTACTCCTGATACAGACAGGAGTTATGTTTCTAGCATCCCCTCAACCACTGTTAAACAACACCCCCACAAGCATTTTTCAGCTCATAAAAGCTTTATGAGCTGAAAAGTTCCTTCAGGTTTTTGGGTTTTTTTTTCAGCTGCTAATCCATTACCTTCCAGCAACAGCATCAGCCCTCACCACTACAAAACATAGGAGCTATGAGAACATAAAAGGGCACGAGGTGGCAAATTTTGCATCTTTGCAGTGAAAGACAAACTTCTCCACCCTATCTGATGCAATGGAAAGCTGCTAATGTGATAACACATCACAGTGCAGGACTATTTTGCTTTCTCACTTTCACAACACAGTCACGATCTCAAGTGAATGAAGTCCCAAGCTCCTTCCATTATGAAACATGTACGTGGGCCTTTTTCTAGCATAAAAAGGGATGTTTCCCCATGCACAGATATATTTTCCTCATTAATTGGAACACCTGCCCTAGATCCGCCCGTGTGCCATAGGCTTGTCAGAAAAACCATGCCTTATATCGCTCATTAATTTGTGCACCTGCCTCACACTTGCTTACATGGAAGTATATGGATTGTTTGTACTATACATTTTCTCAGTGAAAACTGCTGTATTCTTATACAAATAAGCAGCTTAATCCATTCAGCAGTGTGTTCTTTCTTATCAGCACTAGAGTGCATTTTCCAGAATTTAAGCTAATGAGCTTGACCTGCCACCAGGCCCCCAAATTACTTCTGTTTCCATGGGTAAATTTTTTTATCTAAAAGTAACTGAAACTTCCTTTATGAAAGTTTTAATTGTTTGCAAGCATGCATTTTAAAAGCTAGGAGTATAACTATTTACCTCTTGGATGGCATAAGAAAAGAAGTCCTCTAGGAGAAACTTTTTCTGGCCTAATAAATTTAAGGGCTTATTGTATCAAAAAATTGAAAATACTTAATATCAACTTTCAGTTATATATTGTACTACTTCATATTAAGGGCAGGAGGGGGTATCTAGGACAGCCTAAGAGCCTTGCCACTATATTTAATTGAATTTAACCCAGTCAACATTCAACGTCTTTCAAGTGCAGCTTGAGTCTACAATAATAATGAAGAATAATATCCCCCACATTCCATAYATCTGTAACACATTCCATACATCGACAGCACATTCCAGCCAAAGACTTCAAAGCACTTCAGCAAAGTTGGTGCCAGTTTAGCGAGGGTTTGAGACTGAGAAGAAAGGCGCAAGAAATCCTTCCCGCTTCTCTCTCTACCAGTGCATGGCCACAGGTGAACTCACCAGACCCAGAGCAGCAATGGGCTGCTCTCACCACACTTCACCGGGAGGTAGGACACCCACCGATCGCAAAGGGACTCCTGTGCTGCAAGGGATACGCTCTCTCCTGCTTGCTGGGAACTGCTAAAAATGTCTGCATCTCTCAAAACTCCCTTCATTTGGCACGACCCTTCTCTTCCACGTGGAGTATAAAATATTGCTCATAACTAACAAAGCCTAATAGCACCTCCATGGAGCACTTAAATATTATTATGCCTACGCTACAGATGGCAAATGGAGCTGCAGAGAATAATACTCAGCTGTGTTAGTATAATAGCAAGTTTTTACTGTAATTAAGTGATACAGCTGATAGGAAACAAAACTTGGTACCGTATTTCTGCTGAGCCCTGCTTCACTATTAAACTGTTGCTTCTGGCAAAAGCTGAATAACAAGGAGGTGAAGAAAGATGAAAAAAAATTAATCTCATAAATATTTCCAACACTTGTGCATACACAAAAAAGAAAATATTATATTCGTTTATACACAATATCACTTATACAGCAAACCTCTCATTATTATTCCTATTTGAAACAGCTATTATTTGAAGGGCTTTGGTAAGCAAGTTGTCATTTCTTACGAGGCACTTTTGGACTCTTGACTTGAAAATCATGAAGGCCTTTGCTTATAACCCTCACCGTTTATTTTATTTGAGAATGCTGAGCTATGTTACCTTGAAAGCAAGCCAAAGCAAAGGAGGAAAAACCTTTGTTTTATCAGAGAGATGTAATGATGAAAACTGAATTTCTTGCTCCCATTTAGCTGAGAACAAAAAGCCAAAGGTACAGTTTATGTAGTTCCTGTATGACTGCGGATCAATTTTCAAACAAAGAGTGATAGAATAAGAAGTTGAACTATGTCCTAGTGAAAGGCATATGTTAGTAATATTTGCCAAATTCATTCCTCTTCAGTACCTCCTGTGTACATTTTCTTCAGCACAAAGAAAAGTTTATGGACTGAGGAACAATCAAGCAAAAATGGGCTTGACAGGATTTTTCAGATGCAGTCTTTCATTTCTGGAGAAAGAAAAGAAAACACTAATCCGAATCCTCAGACAGAATAAATCCTTGGCAGCTCTAACTTAACTTGTGGTAAGTAGGTATAGGGTGCCTTTTCTCTGTGGATAGCTAAATGGAGGAATTTCCACTGTCAGATTCTGAAAACAGAAAAATAAAGAAAACTCCTTTTTGACTTTGCACTAGATACATGATGAATCCCTTTATGTTTAAAGAGAATACAGATACTGCCATATAGAGAATTTCATAATATTTCAAGAAAAAGGAATTTTTTTCTATGCTGACAGACTAAATCATTCCTAAAGGCAGAATGTTAATGATGTATAGCTTTAACTCTGCTTATAAACACCCCCACACATATGCACATATATACCTGGAAAATGCATGCACAGCTTTAGAAAGTTTGTGAAGATGCAGAAGGCAAATCCTGAAGAAAGTCTGTCCTAAGGACCTGATCACCCAAGTGAAAGCGACAGTAGCTAAGAAGAGCAGCTATGCATTGATCCACTGTCCTTTAGATAAACCAGCTTGAACTAATTCCTAATTTAATGAATCACAGTACCCACACCATTCWGAAAAAAGTATAAAATAAGACTCTCCTTGATGTGTATGCAGAGAAATCCTGAATCATATACCTTGTGCACTATTTGAAGAAAACACCAAGTTTCCACACCCTCCCAAACCATCCTACTTCTTTCCGTCCACCTGGAACATACAGCTGCCCAGCACAACACACTCTCCCATATGCAGTAAACTGTAGTATAACTCAACAATTTAACAGGGAAAACTAGTTCACTACTACACAGTCCAACTATTAATTATTAAGCCAAATTAACCAAATTTCCACAGGTACAAAAGTATTTAATAGGTGGCTTAACTCTAGTCTTCAGAAATTACCCTTCTGTTCTGACTTACCAGACTTTTCTCATTTAATTGAGACTTCCAAGACACTGGCAACATCTAAAGCKTCAGACAAAATGATAATATACCACAGAAACAAAAGTAGTGTTTAAATGTTAAAATAACAGAACTATTATTTTCTGAAATAGAAGGTTAAGCTACCACTGATATGACTTGTGCAGTTTTACATCTTGTAAATATAAAGCAGGATAATAAGCATAAAGTGAATAAAGATACAAAATCTACTGTATGAAAAGTCCAATAATGATACGGCACGTCTCAAGGAAACTACCTTTGCCTTTTGATTTTTGTATGAATCTTTACGAAGCACAAACCTGACAAAACCAACCAAAAGACTTCCATAAACTATGAATTCTGTTGGATAAGTTCTTCAAAGATATGGATGTTACGTTGAGAACCAATGAGAAAACAGTTTCTTATATAACCGTTCAAAAGCATTGCATATAGTTAAGGTATGTAAGACATAAAATGAATTTTTACTGGGTTCCTTCAAAATATAAAATAATTCTAAAATAACTATAAAATGATTACACAGTATGCAACATTGAACCTAATAGATATTTTGAGCTTTTTCCTTTTTGTCAGTTCTTTTTCATTGCATTTTAAAAAATAAGGTTTTACCAAGACATCTTAAACAATAGTCAGTTGACAGGCTTCTTTAATGTAAAATTGCATAGCCTTCAGCTATTGCATTATGGGGACATATTCATCATAAAACTCAACAGTTCATTGCTACTTCAGGAGTTTCTGTTCTGGATACCCATGGAATTGAAGCTACATACACATGTACAGTGCCATCAGCYAAAAAATGTAACGAAACTAAAAATTATGTCAATTTGCAGCACAGATTCTGTAAAACGGATTAAAAAAATATTACGATACGCTACAAAAATGTGCAAAAACCCTTCCCCCAAATCACAGGAGGTCTACTTGTGGACACAGTTTTTAGCTTTTAACCTTTTTTAGCTGACTACACTGTACATGGCATTGTTAATTGCTACAGACTAATGGAATGTTAAAATAATCTAGTGCTTCGTTTAGGACTAGTAATGCATGGAATGGAAGCTATGAAATTAAAATGCTTGTTTCACAGATAGCTGAAGTTAAATCARTGACTTGACAACATTAAATAAGAAAACTGGACTATAGCCATCATGACTTTTAAGAGGAAATACAACAGTTTCATATTCATTCTTATATAGAAATTAATCTTACCCCAAACCATATATATAACACATTTCTGAGTTTTTTTAATGGATAGAAAAATACACCTACCAATATTTAGTCAGTTGCTGTCTAGATAAAACTTGTACTTTGCATCCTTCAGTGATCCAAGAAACATCTCCAGTATATTCTAAAGTACACCAGTTTGTTATGATAAACTGTCCATTCTGATGGACTGCAGGTCTAAAAGGCAAAATCTTACCTGTATCATTGCCTGTGATTTGAATAACATACAATCTTATGTCATTTCCACTATCAGGGTGTGAAGTAGAAGGAGACACCTCTTGAGGTTGTAAAGCCTCTGTGGCCTCCTTCACTTTGGGTGGTGCAGTAGGTCGTGCAACTGCAGTAGCAGTTGATGCTGTGAAATACTCCTTATCGATTTCTGGTTCTAACATCTTTCCTGTCAGATCGTCATCAGCAGTGGCTTTACTAGGAGAAATAGATTCATCAATTATGATGATGTCATTGCTTGTTACCTCCTCTTCTTCCTCAGGAATGATACGTGGTGACTTTTGAGTAACAAAAGGTTTGGATGCTGATGTAGGCTGAATTTTGTCTACAGCACTAATGGAAGGTGTTGTTACATTGCTGAGAATTGTTGCCTTATCTGTTGCATTAGCTGAAAATATAGCTGTTTTGATTTCTTCAGGTTCTTCTGATATTCCTGAGCCTTCCAGAGTCTGGCTTGGAGAAGGTCCCAAAGTCAGACGAGTAATGCTTTCCACAGTAGAATGACCTGTCGGCATCGTATGGGGGGGCAACACAGATTCCCAGCTCACATCACTGTCTTCTTCCCTGCTGGGGGTTCCTCTGCTTTCATATGTTTTTGCTTGGGTACCCGCTGTTATAGGCATCACTTCAGTGACCTTCTCTTCTTGATCAGTAGCAGTTTCAGCTTTCAGAGTCACTGTGAGGTGCAAGGTCCTGGTGCTAGTTTCATCAGGTCCCAGAACTCTTCCATAATCTGTAAGCTTCACTGCAGGCACTGATACTTCTGTTGCTGGATATGTCTCATCATAAGCTGAACCTGTCTCATCCTGTTTTTCCTGAATAGCTGTTTGAGATGATTCAGATCCTGGTGCCGTCTTTTGTTCATGTATTTGGACAGATGTCACAGATAAGGTAGACCCTGTGGCAGTATCTGGTTCCTTATCCTGATCTTTCATGGTGTGTTCCTCTGGGAACATCTCACTATCTTTTCCAGTTGTTTCTGTTGCTTCTGTATGAAAGACACCATCAAAAGGAGTCTGATCAGTAACTGGTATATCTCTAGTGACCTCACTCTCTACAGTAACTGGAACTAGGGAAGCATCATCTTCTTTCTGCGGAACCGTAGTATCTACCTTTGTTACATCTGTAAATATAATAGATTCTTCTGTCCCTCCAAAGCCAGCTGATGATGTTCCTTTTCTGTCTTGAAGTGTTGCCACTGACTCCTCCTCAGTTGATGTCACAATGCTTGTCTGGCCTTCCTCTGTCACTGTGTCTTTTGAGACCTCCATTTCAGCAGAGACTTCTTCATCAGGCATTGCTACCGATGTCTCAGTAGCCTCTCTTTGTTCAACTTCTGGGGTAGGAACGGACGTTTTCAAAACATACCCTGATGTTTCATCTCCTTCATGTTCCGTTACCTCCATTACCGTGGGCATACCAGTTGGTAATACAGTAACACTTGAGGAGCTGAAAGACTTTACTGTTGCACTACTTTCATCCACTGACATTTTGGATACTGTAATCATTTCCAAATCCAAAGAGCTGATTGTATGGGAGACACCTGTAGTATCTTTACTCTGATCAAAATCAGCTGATACAGCTTCTTCATCACTTTTTGTTTCCGCTGGCTCCATGCTTGTCTCAGTTGCATCTGTAACTGCTGAAATTGGAGATCCTGGATGCTTTGTAGATTCTGTAATTTGCCCTGGAGATGATGTAGGCTCCATTCCAGAGATACCATCTTCTGTATCTAATTCATGTATTCTCTTAGTATGAGATGACTCTTCTGTCATATACCCCTCATCTTTACCTGTTGGCAGCCACATGCCAGAAGCTGGAGAAGCCTGTGTGAACTTCTCACTTGCAGAACGTCCCTCAGATTTTGCTGTAACACAAGTAGGAATGACGGTTGTGGCATGAGGGATCTCAACATCCATTGTTCTCGTTTCTGGCTCCTTTGTCTTTTCCTGCTCCTCTAAAATGGCTGATCCTTCCATTTGCTGAGATGAGTGGATAACAGATGTGCTGCCTTCTCCAAAGTTTTGCAGGGAAACAGTACTTCCTGA
The DNA here is from genome assembly GCA_035582835.1 of Phoebastria nigripes. Taxonomy (NCBI): domain Eukaryota; kingdom Metazoa; phylum Chordata; class Aves; order Procellariiformes; family Diomedeidae; genus Phoebastria; species Phoebastria nigripes. The sequence continues at coordinate 641,141 of JAYKAV010000800.1, read as the reverse complement.
GAGAGCGATGGCCTCAGATCCTGTTTGATTAACAGCTGATACAGAAAAGGATACAGGTATTCCAGATGACATGGTAGGCTGCACATCTCTCAGGTCCTCTCTGCTTCCTTCAGCTGATGCCTCATTATCAAACACTGTCGCAGAACTAAACTTAACAAATGGAGTTGACTCATCTGCTGTAGAAGATTGTCCAGTGGTTACTGCATGCTCATCTACAAGTGTCTCTGATGCAGCAGGCACATCTGATTCTGGGACACTACCAGCAGCCATGCCAGAAACTCTATCAGGCATAACGGTGTACATGCTCTCTCTGCCCTCCCCCTCTGTAGTAAGATCATACTGATCAGTGAACAAAGCTTTAGGGATTACAACAGTTGTAAGTTTCTTGTCAGATTTCGCCTCCATTGACTTTTTTGTGGGTTCTTTTGTTGAGTGGGCACCAAGATACATATTCTCTTTTGTTAGTGAAACTGAAGTCCCTGTCCTGGGAAACTCTCTCCGAGAAGTTGGTAACAAGCTATCTGTAGCTGTCATCATAGGACCCACTTCTATTTGTTCAGTCTGATTATCAGCATCATGTTTTTGTGTATCTCCTGTTTCAGTATCTTCCCACAAACCAGTGGAACTCTTAGCTACAGCTGTGCTATCCTGAAAAATTATAGAGGTCAAGAAAGCGTCCTCAATGCTTTCAGACCTACCTTGTTCCTCGGGCAATTCTGCTTCAGAGTAAGTGTGCTCCAGTTCCAAAGCTGCAGATGTGCTCTCTGTTAACCTAGGTGAAACATCATATTCAGTCCTTCCCAGCGTATCGTAAGTGCTTATTTCGCCATCTGTGACAGTCTGAGGTAGAAGGGTGGTTAACTTAACGTTCTCCATAAGCACCTCCATTTCCCTTTTTTCCTCAGCCACGTCAGTAGTCATTTCTGTATCTTCTTCAGTCTCTAGGGTTGTTTCCTCCAAAGCAGGGACCTCTGTTTTGGTGACAGCCACTTCAGTAATCGAAGTCTCAAAAACAGGAGGTTTAAGAGTAACTTTAGCAGATGACGATTTCACACTATCAGTTTTCAGAGATGTAATCAGCTTAACAGTTGTAGGCTCTGATATGATTTTTTTACCTTAAAAAAAGAAAAAAAAAAAAGTTAGGGAATCATTCAGTGAGAACACAAACAAATGTTACTTTAATTCAGTTTGAATGTTCCCAACAAAAACTAAATGCTACACTGAGAAATAAGTATAGAGGTCAAAGGCTTTAGGTAGTTTTTTAGCATACAACAGATCTTTGAATGACATAAAATAACATATTATAAAGCTGTAGAACTTCTAACTTAAAGTCAGATGAAATGAGAAGAGTAGCAGTATTCTTCATATTCATTGTTTATATAATTACCCCTAGAAGTCCTCATGTTATACAAATACCCGTCAAACAGCTAAGTACCAATCAGGGAATATAAAAATTTATTTCATGATGTCATGAATGACTGGTACTGCAAACCTGTGGGTTTTCTTTAAAGCTTACTGTAGCATACAACTCAAATGTATAAAGGGAGTGAAATACCAGTCTAGTTTATTTTCAGCACATAATTACAAATTGTGAAAAGGAACCCTCACAGAAGTGAGAGAATGCTTAAGCAACAGGAACAAACATGCCATCGGAAAGTACTGTTTTACAATGCCGCAAGAGCTGYTGCCCTGCATTTAAATTATACTGAGAGAAATTTATTATGGGGAAAGGTGAGAACAGTAAACCATAAGATCATAAACTTAATACTATAATGATGTTGATCTTTGGAAAACACTTCAAAGATATACATCTGAAACTCCTTCACGCACAAAAGTGCTTCTATGGGAGTGTTGAACATGAAAAGGCAGAGTGTTGAATTCTCTGAATGATGGGAAGAGTAAGGGGGTAGCTATCCTAGATTCACAAGAGACACAAAGAAGGGTCTTTCCAGTGAAGCAAATTGTGATGTTTTAAAGAATCTTGCTGCCTTATCCCTTGTCCACTCGTTCTGCCACAGATTTCCTTCCTATCTGAGGAGGAAATGTGTGCCGACAACCATGACACTGCAAAGTCTGGTATCAGATTTTAAACTCCTGAAAAAGGTGAGTTTGTGCTAAGAAAACAGGATTTACTTGGGAAAAGTCCAGGGTGGAAACATCTCCCCTTCTGCCTATTCTTCCAGGTCAGTGATCTTCAGAAGGGCAATGGGAGCAGACAGGTGGAAGATGTGAATGTCTTAAATCAGTGCTGTTAATTGCTAAGTGACTGAGAGTCAAAAGCCTTATATGGATGCCAGTTCAGAGCAAAACATGGTCCTTTAAATCACACTAAGCATATGAAGAATGCATTAAACAGGCTGTTTATGAGGACTAACTGCTTACCAGACAGACACAACTACATGTATAGCTTCTTGCAAAAGAAAATATTGCTCAACTTCTAATAGAGCAAAGAAGTCTATTCCCCTAACAGGCAGAAATCAAAACAGTCAGAGTATTTTACAAGAAAATATTGAAGACAAAGGCTCATTATGATAACTGTGAGTTAATAAAAGAGATCAGGAAACTTTACTCAATGTAAGGTATGAATACCAGTTATCAGGGGAAAAAGTGAGTTCTGAGACTGGATTTTTACTGTCAGGCATAGGGGGATGAAGATGTTCTAGATGATGGTGCAGCCTCTGACTGACTCGGGACTTGCAGGAGCTAATAGTATGAGCAAAGAAGAGGAAGAAAATAAATGAAAAATTTAGAAAGACTCAACTTAGTCACATATTTGTGCAATGACAGTTTATACTCAGGCATACACAGTATGTATGCACAAATCAGTTCTTTTCACACGCCCATGTCTAATTAGGTASCCCTTTGATATTTGTAGATATGAATTCCGCATGTGTAAGTTAGGGTCACACAAATATTTGTTTAGTTTCACACACCAAGCTTTGAAAATGTCACCTTCGCAAGAGAGCTATTTGATTTACCATCTTTACCTTACTAAAGTAGATAGGCTTGCCAGATGATGTCTGGCTTAGGATTTCTAAAAGAACGGGTAGATTTACAGAGTAGGGAAATGAGGAAAAAGAGCTGATATTTCAGCTTTCTTGAATGAGAAGTGAAAGTGAAAAGGAAATTGTGAGGGTAAGAAAATATGATGTCGCTATGTTTAGAAGCGGTGGTGTTCTTTGCCAGCAGAAAAAGGAATGGATTCTTTTCCCTACCATATGTTAAGTCTTTTTTTGGTCTTACAAAGAAGACTTAGCTACTTATATACTCTTTTTTTTGTAGGTTAAAACATTCAGTTGAGCAAGAAGGAGTAAAGTTCTTGAAATCCCACTAAGCAAAGCACAGCCTTAACACAAGTGATTTTTGTGTTTTGAGGTTCTATAACCTAAAGTGGATGTTTATTGCTCTCTTCAATGCCTATGTGATTCAAGTGTGAGATGGTGTTCACACAATCAAGAATCAACAAATTCTGACAATTTTTTTCCAGCTCTGCTTGGATGAGGATGGTTTAAAACATGGAGTTTTACTTCACAACTAAGGAGTGAAGAGTGCACACAAGTAAGTTAGCACTGTCCTCCTGAGTGGTAGTTGGTAATTGTTAAACTTCTACTAAAGAATCCGCCAATTTGCCTTAACAGCTCTTCTTTATGGCAAAATGGAAAGGAGACAGCATAGTCTCATATTCTCCCTTCTAACTATAGGATGAGTTTCCTTAATGCAGATTGAATTTGTTCACAGCCAACATCAAGTACTCATTCAGACCCCAATTACTATATTTTAAGTGACTATCAAGATCACTGTTTGAAAGAATATGAAAATGTAATACCCCCTAACAAAGCTAGACAAAAATGAAGGCACGAGAATAGATTTTAAAATTTGTGGAAAAAAAAGGTAATTTTATTTCATCACTGCTGGGAAAACCTAATCACAACAATTTATGTAGCTTCCCAATTTCCAAGAAATGTTTGGAAGTCCCAGAAGTTCACATATTTATGCCTGAGATGCAGTTATTTGTTGCTCATGACTCATTGTATGCTAATTACTTAATAAAATAGGTACATGTTTATGAAGTAAAACTGAAAAAAACACCAAGTGTATTTGATTTGCTTATATTAATAAGTGAATCAATAAATATTAAATTCATATACTGGTGTAAGAAAAGCACATATTTTTAATGAGTTTATCAATAAACAGCCAAATTTTTTCCTGTGGAAACTGACATGGGGTTGCCAGTGTGCAAAGAGTAGTTCTGGTTAAAATCAGCTACAGGGCCTCTAAAACTGCTTTGTCATAAATATGATATATAAGATTTTTCATACAGATCATTCAGGTTTGCAAACTTATTTGCGTGGATCGAAAAAAGATGCTTCTTCAAGGAGAAATCTATCAATGCTATTGAGGGAAAATAAAAATAAAAAAACAAAGAGAAGGTTGCGTTTTTAATAGACTGAACATCAGTTTGAACTGTCGTCCTCTCCACCCAGATGTTTTGCATTACTGTACTCCTTGCATCATGCATGCAATATGCTGTCTCCTTTGTCCTTCCTCTGATTCAAGACATAAGGCAGATTTTCCTAATAAAATTCATGAACATATTAGCAGCAAGAAAGCAAATTATCTCACCAACAGCTGCTCATATCAAAGAGTATCTTGTCATTTTTTAATCAATTCCTTTTATATTGAACAACCTGCATGAAGTTGATTTTGGATGGAGTACATGACTTTGCAGAGGTACTATTTTTCACTCTCTGTTTACTTATTTTATGCTTTCACTGTACAGCATTTTCTTCCTCTTCTCTCCCATCATTGTTTAAATAAGGATTCAAAATAATGTAGCAATATTAAAACTTACTGTTTTTTCAAGGAAATCACACTACACAACTTTAGACATGGTTTAACTCTGCAATTACCAAATAAGGATTTTAGTATGTTCTGTGCTGTTTAATAATACCTTCAGGATATCTGGGTGTACTTTCTGGAGGAGAAAATGCTTATTTTAAAGATTATATATATTATAATTTATATATATGCATTTTCAGCATAACCAGTACCACAAAATTTTTAACCATGTGTCTAATTTAAACCACTTGAGCAGTTTCTCTGCATTCAGAAATATTGTTCTGTGTTTACAATTAGGTATGTACTTAAGAACCTGGAAGAACATAGACCCTACAGATAGAAAAAKAAATTGTTATGAGTCATTGCCAAGAACCAAAACAACAAAAAAATTGTTTTAAGTTAGAACAAAACCTGGAAATAGTGAATTCTTTCTGTGAATAACAGCCAAAATAAATTATTCCAAAATATCAGTAATGTTGAGACAGTCAAAATTAATGGTTTGACATCTTCCAGCCCATTTAGAGCATGATGTCTATGCAGAGAGGTTGCTTTCCTTAATTTTTACGTATTTTTGTATGTTAATTTCTGTTTGCTGCTTTGTTAAGTTTGTTCTGTGTGTCTGTCCCTTCCCTGCTACCAACCCTGGCAGAGAGGACAGTCTTGAATGTTCCCCTGACTCCAAGAGTTATGCCAGCTGGAGTTTAAATTACTGGCAGAACTTCCCAAACTGGACAAGTCTAAGAGTAAGAACAGATGAAAAAAATAAAAATTGGTGCTCTGGGTTACAGACTGAGCCAGAAACCTCTCATTATTACACTGAATCAGTATCCACTCATTCACTCATTTCAGGAGCAGAAAGGTGGATGGGATACAGAGTTTTGCTCATTACTTATGAGACATGTGGTAGCATAAGGAGGATTCAAAATATGATACTGCAGATATAAGAGTTTCTCTATAACTCCAGGTGTATACTCCCACTTACCTACACTGTGTTTTGACATCAAAACACGAGCCAAATGCAATGAGAAAAATAATTAAAAAATCTAAATGCAGTATCCATTCCCACTTACAAAATATGTGTGATACCAGAGAAAATGAATGTGATTCTTATTAAAAGAAAGAAAAAATTTAAAAGCTATTGGTCTATCTTATTTGTAAGGAAAAGGAAAAACTTAAAAACACAACGAAAGGTCATGCATCCTCTTCACACCATTGCCCAAGGTTCTTTTCTTCCAGCTAACAAAACAGCAGAGGCAAAAGCTCTATTAGCTCTGTGAACACAAATACTCTTAAGTAAAACCACTTGTTATTTCATAACTTCTGAAGTCAGACAGTTAAAGGGAGAAGGATATGTTATCTCCTGGTTTCCCCACATGCAAGTGTAGTTCTGTGAACAAATTATAGCCTGTCAATCTATCCACAAAAGAACAATAGCAAAAAGCATTTTTCCTTCCACATTATTTATAAGAAAACTGCCAAAGACGACAAAAAATCAGCAAGCCTCTTTAGTCAGCACTTCCTAATGAAATCTGTATCCCAGCACCAAATAAAAGCAACAATCTTTGCTTCCTAACTGCAAAAACCAATTGAAGAACAAAGAGAGCCAAGATTGTCACTTGGGTCAGGAACCAACAGCAAAAATCTTGCTGCTTTACTCTCCCCACCTAGTGTGAAAGGAGAYAAACTACCCATGCGTCCCATGAGTGGTACCCAGTTCCCACAGGAGTGAGCAAAGGTAATAAAGAGCAAAACCAATTTATCTTTCCTGTACTTGAACACCTAAAGGGATGGATCTTTTACTTCTTCACCTTGTTGCTCCTAATCCCATCCTTGTTATCTGACCCGTTCAGTGATCTGAGGGAATGAAAGGAAAATGCTTTCTACTGTGTTCTCTTTTCTTTCCTCTTTCCCTCTGTCCACAATGTTTGCACTTAGGGACTATTCTTAAGGAACCCAGTCTTTAATGACTCAGATAAATGCAAGTTCACTTCCTCTGGCAAAAGAAGCGTCTCCTCCTGAAGCTCCATCTCCTGAGGCTCCAAACAGTTGATCCACATACATCACCTAGATTGATAAATCAGGTTCTCTCTGTTCATTATTTACACAGCATTTAAAAGGTTTAGCTGCACCCAACCACCACCACCTACTCCAGGGTACCTCCAGGGTGAGGTACTAGTGAGGTCTATGGCACAGGATTGTCTAAAGTGGATTGAAATCTTCTTGCTGTTTTCAGCATGGTCTGACTTCTCAAAATTCCTTCAACATGCAACTGAAGCAGAGTGGGGTAAGAAACATGCTGCAAGCTGTTAGTGTGCACAGCCTCTGTGATGTTCGCCTGTTGCTATAAACCCAGCAGAGAGTTTCAGGGATTTATTCCTCCTATACCTCATCCAAGATATTACTGGAGATCTCTGCAGCTATGTAGGTCTTGATAAACTGCATATCCGAGAGAAGCACAGAGATCTACCTTCTTAGCAAAATAATAAAAGCTAGAGAATTGTTATCTGGTGGTAGCTGCCTCACTAAAGCAGTGTAAGCCCTTCACATAGCTTCACCTTCACAGAGGGGAAAGGAAGCATGAGCAGAGCCAACAGCCTTGTATACACTGTGGTCAGTGCCATGACCTTGAGATGCTTGCCTGCTCAAAGGCATTTTACCCATTCTGATACTGGACTGTGAAATGGTGGAGGACACTGGGTTTATTATGTTCAGCACTCTATTGTGTTTCATTTTCTTCAGATTGACAATTTTGTGCGCTGGGTGTCACCACGCCCGATGTCTTCAGTATTCTGTGGTCTTTCCCAAACTGATCAAAAATCCACAGATCTCCTGTAATACAGTCCCTGACATCAGGCTGGAAATAATTCCCTCATCCAGCAAATAGCTGGGACATATAGCTACCAACGGTTGCTGAGGAGAAGGACAGAACTGCCTAGTTATTCGAAGTTTTCCAAACTAAGTCACATCCAGCAAAAGGGAAGACAACGTTTCTTCTGCCAGCTTTTGAGCTATGCTTAAAAATCTTATCCTTTCTGTTGCTGCACCAGTGGAGCACAGTTGATGTTTTCTGAGCCTTAGCCTGCAATCATGGTGGCTCATGCTATAGGACCCCCCAAAGAAGGGGCTTTTTTCTCTTTCCCTGCTCTGAAGACCTCCATAGAAGAACACTGCTTGCAAGTCACCTTGCATTACCAAACACCCCTCTCCTAGCAAAACACTCTTACTTGAACTGACAAGAAACAGAGGGTTTGGGTTGGAAAGGGTTTGGGGTGGGCAGGAGAGAGGTTTGCGGAGAGACAATTATTCTCCATTTTCATCTTACAAAAGTCTGTCCTGCTACATACTATGAAGGTTGCTGCTTCCTATATTTCTTCTATAAAAGTGCACTCTGATTTTGAGCTTTAGACAGATGAAGCTATCAAAGAAAGAGGTCCTTAGTCACAAGCAGTGGTTGACTTGGATACACACTTGATAGGGCTGTATTGAAACAATCAAAACAACTAGAGTCTGTTCGCGATGAACACATATGGCAATGCTGTCTCAGAACTGGAATTTTCCAATCTCCAGCTAAAATGAAATCATAATGCCAATCCAAAGTGGCATAACCAAAGAGAAACAACAAAGGTGCATGAAACAAAGTCAAAATGAAAGAGCAAATCTGAAACAAAATGGCCAAATCCAGAGCAAAACAGTCAACACGTGTTTTGAGTCAAGCAAAAAATGTTTTGCTGAAAGATTCGCCAAAATCAATACAGGTCTATGAAAGAATTCAGCTTTAATAAATCAGTGTTTCTCAGCAAAATGCAGATTTATGTTTCAAAAATTCAACCACCTCTGTGTATGAAGTTCATCAAGTTCAGTTTGCAGGTATGTAAGACAAAAACTGTATACATTTTGATTAGTGCAATTTACTCTACAGATACTATAGTATAAAATGCCCCATCCAAAGTCAGTTGAAGACTCTGCAAGATTCCCACAAACTTCAGTGAATTAGACCTGGTGAGACTGGGGGGCTCAGGGATGGAATTAAATAAATACCTGATAGCTCTATGCAAGAACTAACTATTAAATATGTACCCATTAAAAATGATTTTTTTTTTTTTTGCTGATACAATATTTTATTCTTTTACAAATAAACATAAGTGTTCAGCAACAGTTGTTCTACCTTTTTATTTTTTTAATTGTAAATAGAAGTTCTATATGTTAAGACTTGAAAAACTTTTCCTCTGATGATGGCCTCCAAGGAGCTTCAAGTACTTAATCGTGTCTAACCTGAAACTTTTTCAAGCCCCATCAGATACATGATTAGGTACCTCTCAGACAAAAAAAAGAAGTAAAAAGTCTGGCAAAAGTCTTGGAGGGATGAGAGGAAACACACGGATAATGTTTCAGAAACTCAGAGCCATGTGGTTTCTGTAGAGCGAAAAACACTTTGATCAAAGTGAAGAAAGTTTTTTTTATTTTTTTTAACAAGATTTTTAGATTTTAAATCATGTATTATTAGTCTGGGCCACTTTTATTTTCATAAAGTCAAGACACTTTGTACAATGTAATTTGGTAACCAGAACACTACTGAAGTTAAAATCCTGAACTTAACTGTACTGTTAAATGTTGTCCAGGTTGGCTGTTTTATTGTAACTAGTGCATATCATTTGTAAGTTGAATTTACTGCTTGGGTTACTGTTTTTCATGTATTTTAATAAATATGATTCCTTTTTAAAAGTAAGTCAAATGTTCAAAATACGGATTGAGGTTTCTTTTAACTGCAATTTAAAATTAATATTTTGAGATTTTCCACCAGAGAGACTTTTAATCACAGGATAGGAGTGAAGACTCTAAGCAGGGCTGAAGAAAGAGATATCCCCTTTCTTAAATATACGATTTGTCTTTGTAATGACTAAAACAGATGCCTGCTTTGCCACAAATCTATTGCTTCAGAGTATGTGTAAATTCAAGCATTGGACTCATCCTTTCTGTGGCTGGGAGGCATTTGTTTTGGTGGCCTTACTCAGGGAGTGTAGTATTACTCAGCATGAGTAAAAGTGGCAGACGCAGGTCCTTCATCATTGCCATTTCACTTCAGACTAAACGTGCAACATGTGGCCATAACCCTTGAAGCTGAGTCAATGGGAACTTCACTAGCTTTCACACAGGAGGCAGAGGAAACTTTACAGGGATGCTGTAAAAAAACTGAGATCACCGCATGAACATCTGTGCTGCAGACCTTCGGCGCTGGTGCTACCTGTGTAGCTGGCTTGATCCTGCCCTGTTCAGAGAGGCACTCTGTGTTTTTCCCTTTAGCTGACTAAGATCTCATAAATGCATGTAACGACCTCGCTTTTTTCTTCTTTGTCAGCAACAGAAGTTTTTTTGCTGGTGTGACTGGGTATTCAGGCAAGGAGGGAAACATAACAATGTAATGCGAGACACCTAATGAGCACAGTAAGAGCTATAAGCACTGGACTGGAGTTACATGGAAAGAGTCAAGATCTTAGGGAGGACTGTTTTGTTGTCTGGTAGGAATCACTGCATAAAAGCTTCTTATCGAGCTAAAAGCAGTCAGAGCTTGGGGATAGTGGACTTTATGTGATGCACTACTGCACTGAAACTTTGATATAGAGATAATGGGAAGTTTTGGAAGAAACTTCTGGACAAAAGATGATTTGAAACAAGGACTTAAATTCAAGCCTCCTGCTGTACTGTAGAACCATTTTTTTCTTTCTCTCCCTTTTTCTGCCCCCAAAAAGGGACTGGCTCCAAGGCTCCAACAGGAGAGAGTGACTCACTCTTCAGCCGCTGCTTCAGGCAGCTGCTTGAGATGTGAAAGACCAAGATGCTAGGCAGCGAGTCTCATTACTCACCACTTGCATAAATCTTTTAGCAAAAGCAATGAAGAGTTACAGCTGGTTCCTGTGAGATCCCGAGCACCTTCTGAGAGGGAGAGAGAGCTTTCAGTAACTTCTGAAATATGTGGCAGACAGGCACCCTGAAGGACATGGTTCAGCATTACACTCCTGCATTTCCCTACACAAAACCAGATGTATTTGGCAAAACCTGAGTCATCTAGCTAGCAGCATTTAATTAATTCTGATGTAATGCTGATTGCAATTAAAATTGCTAGAAAGCAGCCCACTGTCTACTAAATTATGTTGGTTCTGTTTAGTCTTTTTTTTTTCTCATAAAAGGGTTGATAGTCATAGACTGTCTACTTCCTGGGTTGCAAACTGATGAAATATTTATTCTCCGTGTCTCAAGGGCAAGAGTTTGCAGAAAAAGCAGTTATACAAAAGGCAACAATCCAGTACTTATCAAGAATGTTTTTAGAACAAATGGTATGTCACCAGAATTTAACTAAAACTTCCGGAAAGAACAATGAAAAGGCACATATTGTTTGAAAGGGGTGAAATTCACACAAACAAACAGAAAGTTGGAATTTGTTCTAACTAAGGACTAGATTACAGGTAAAATGTCCAGTCCCTACTTCGGTCTTTTAGAGGGACTGATGAATTTCATCCCCATGAAAGTCAATTTGACACATGACACTTAAAACCAATCATAAACAATTTGGGGGAGGGACAGAAGGAGTGATATGACAAAACTCTGCTCTGCAGATTGGAGCACACACTCCTGAACTTAACTAGTCCTTATTCCTGTATGCAGTTCCCTTGAAGTCCATTAGGACTACTTCCACATGCAAAGTTTTGGAACATCTTACCCACAAGCAATAAAGGAAAAAAGAAATCAATCCTGTTTTAAAATATTGCAGAGAAGAGTGTCTGAGAACAGCCAGACAGCAACATTACACCAGATGTTGGGATTTGTTCTCAAGCAGTAAGGTTTGTTCATAAACGAGCCTTCAGTCCCTGAATTGGAAAGATCTGCAGCTGCAGTTGGTTCATCATCCACAAAAATGGGGACAATCCAGGCTGCACATTTCAAGCAGTTCTGACTTCTTACAGTCACAGGACTGAGTCCAAAAAACCTAGATATTCAGAGTTAAAGACCAAGTTCTGAACTTTTAACTCAACACAAGTAGCCTTTACACCTTAATGTCAATTGTACTATTTGCAACCACAGGAACTTCCTTGAACAGAGAGGCCTGCAGGAAAACTGTTGAGCAGTCCAACCTCCCTACGCTGCTGAGGAGGCTTCAAGTCTCAGGGAAGCAGGATATTCAGCTGGGAAGAAGCAGTCTGATCTCTCAGATGTGATGCACCTTCCAATAGTATCAGTGTCCTCTTCCACAAAGAACACTCCTGAAATGGAGGGGATCTTAAAGGATAGAAGTAAGGTGATGGGATCCTCTCCTAACAGACACAGATAGCTGGTCTGTGGTATTTGAAAGGGCTGCACAGAAACTTACACGTTGCACATCATGAGATGAATGGATGGGTTTCTGGAGGTGTAGGGAAAGAGTAAGTAGTCATCACTAATGACAGAGAGAAATGCAGGAGGGATGTTCTGGAGGAGGCCAAGCAGATGAGACCAGGACCTCCATGGTAGTGGTCTATGAAGCACTGCCAGTTGGAAGGCCTGGGAGACAGGCAGGGATCTGGAACTGATGTATAGGTGAGATGATACAGGGAAGAGAAACTCAGGTACACTAGAAGCTGGTGAACATTTTGGGACAAAAGGAACCTATGCAGGGATAGGCTGCACCATAACAACAGCAGAGCCAGGCTGCCGGCACTGAAGATGGAAGAGGCTACAGAGGAATATTCAACCCCAAAGCCAAAGGAAAGCCGACAGGTGTGGAGGAGATCTGGTTTAGATTGATGCAGTCTACCAGGTGAACATGGCAAATGCTTAATGAGCCTCTGATAACACCAGGAGGGAAAAAAGGAGCAGTAATAAAGGCAGTTTAGACCATCCACAGTACTAGCTGACTGGCAGATGAAACACTGACCGAGTGAGAGAACTTACAACTGCTTTAGAAGCCTAAAAAGTATGATGGGACCAAATGCTTGGAATCCAGAGATAGCCCTCAAATTACCAGCATCTCAGAGACCTGACAATGGACAGGCTTGTATGCAGTCTGTAAACAGCCTCTCTTATTGCCATGACTGGAGGCAGAGTATCAAGTCAGATGACAGTCATTCACCTGGTCAAGTAGGACATTTCTTCTGTTCTTATGTTCACTGACATGACACAAAGATACCAGGGTGCACTCAGGCACCAAAATACGTAGCATCTGCAGTCTCAGGGTGACTGTGGATATGGTGTGTCACTCTACTCAGGCTGAAAACTTACCTTAAAACTTTGCCTATCTTTATCTGCCAATGTTACTTTAAGGCATTTTTTTTAGTTTGGCTTTTCTCTCTTTTTTGTAAAGCCATAGTGATAAAACCATTTTTAAAAAACTCATGCGCGCCGCAAGAACAGAAACAAAACACGTATTAAAGAAAACACTTTTCAGAGTTAGCATGGTGAGCATATTGAAAATTATAACTAAAAAAAAGCTTACGTTCATAGCAGTAGGCATCAAACTTGCTATCTGGGTAAGGAAAGCCTGTTTGGTTCTCATAGCGATACAGGGTTCTCACCCCAAGTAAACCTCCACCACACTGGGGCCTTGCCACYGAGGCTGGGTAACGAACGCTGCCATCCGCCAGCCAGCCATAGTCACACTGGTCAAAGCCATTTCTCCAGGCGACGTACAGGTTCCCAACAGAAGCAAGAACGCCATCTCTTTTCCGACACAGCTCTTTAGCTTCCTCAAAGGTGAGCTTCTCAGGGACTGAGACATGAAYCACTTCGTCTAGAGGAAGAAAACAAAGATAACAAAGACTGAGTATCACATTCCACCATCAAGTCAGCTTAGTTCCCCTCTTCCAACAGTTTTTTGTGTAAAAAAATCAGATAGTCAGAAAATCAAATGTCCCAGATATGAATCTGAAAATGAACCTACCACAAAGCATGAGCATTTATATGCAAACTTTATGCAATGAAGTACACTGTGGTTGGAGATTGAGTCCCTCCCTCAGTCTCTAGGCAGAGGTAACAGCAGCCTTGCAGCTCCTCTGTGACCTCTGTTGGAGTGGACTTTGCAATTCAACTGTGTTAATTAAATCCAGTCCAACAGAATTTACTTTCTCAGTAAAACAAATCTTTTACATCTGCAAGCCTCCTACCTGACCTTTTTAGTCATCACTAGAATCTCACTTGAGACACACAAAAAATGCAAATGTTCATCACTGGCTGCTCTACAGCTACTTCTAATGTCATATTTCCATCAGTCGTCATCTCGCCTCATGGGGAAACAAAGGTGAGGGAATGCACTAGACACGTTGCGTGCACAAAGCCCTTTTTGTGTGAAAAAGTTGAATTAGTCTAGAATGCTGCTAGTATAGTTTTGCTTCCATGGAATAATAATTTGTAAACAATAGCCTTCCAGTTGGAAACTGAAACAAAACAAATAGCACATCTAATCTTTTACTTCCAAGCTAAATCACCATTATGCAGCTGGCTTGGTTGCCTCATTCACCCAAACACTATAAAGAAAATCAAGGCTCTAATGTTCATATCCTGGGAACGAAACAGTAAACTGACTCCCTTCTAGTTTTTTCTCAGACTTCAGATAGAACTGATGAGACCTAAAATCAACATGTTCAGCTGTAGAAAACAGTGCAAATTCGAAATACTTGTTACAAAACAGAAATTCTCATCCTCAACTACAGTAGGCCAGAACACAACAGTCACTGTTGCAGGAGAGCAGTGCTTATTCATATTGGACATGCAATCTGTCTTACCTCTGCAGTTGTCTCAAGGCAACCAAGCAAAAGGCAGAAACTACATCACCCCAAGCAGTTTCATTCACATCAATATTACACTTGTTTCRGGCTTGAAAGGAATGCAAGTGTGAAAGGAGGCAATGTGCCAATTTTCTTTTTCCTCCTAGGTAGAAACTCTGATTTGTTATTACAGCTGTAATATCAATTCCATAGTGTAAGTTTCTTTATATATATTGTAGGGGGTTTCCAACTTAGAGGTAAAGGGACAAGGCATGTCTATCGGAGAAGGACAGAGCATGTCTATTGGACACACTTTAAGATAAGGAAAGCAAAGAATCATTCACCCTCACAAGTACCAGAATGCTTCATTCAGCTCTTCAGACCACACGGATAATGTACTTTTTTATTAAACACTTCTGCAGAAGACAGCTTTTTCTGCATCAAGGGGCAGATCTGGTATCATGGCCAATACAGAATGATGGATGCAGTTATCCCACCATACTGTCCCAATGGCAGCATCATGAAACAACGGAGCAAAGAAAGACCTCTCCAGGGCAGCCGCCTCTGTTCTGAGGACACACAGCAGCCATGATGTATATGAAAATTAGTAGTTAAAATGATTGCAATTAAATAGCAGATAATATCAGTCCAGTTAGATAAGAAAATGAGACAAGTAAGAAAAACAATGTATTTTAATGGTTTTCTAGTAACAAATACAATGGATCAAAAAGTAAATAATGTCAAACAATCCCACAACATTCTTTCTGGGAGAAACTTATTGAAAACATAGGAAAATGGGTAAGCAGTGCAAGATAGCAAAGCAATTTTTCCATCAACTGATCTGGATCACTGCCTCCAAACGGAGCTTGTGCATAACACCATTAAAGTTAGCTCTGAGCTGTCATCTGCACTCTGTTAAAGCAAGGAAACTGAATGAATGGCTATAAAACTTCAAAATCCAGGGTTCAGTCAGTACTTGTGTAAGAGAGGTCACTTTAGCAGAGAACTTACTCATCCAAGTTGCACAAGAGCATTTCTATATGGAAATCTGTCTTAAATTTGTCTTGGAGTATGCCCGTATATGCAATATTTATAATACTGCACATTTAAAGGTGGGTGGCATATCTTTCTTTGTATTGAATCTATTCTACTGACCCCACACATATTTATCTGGTTCATCTATTAAAGTCACCTGCTGTCATACAGATACCATCTTTGTCAAAGGGAGTTTTACCATAAAAACTAAATGATAAAAAACCCCATATGTTTAAGGAAAATTGCAGCCTAACCAGAACAGTCCAATAAGTTAAGTCCAAAGTCACATTCTTTGCCACCTATTTGGTATATTAAAGAATTTGTGAGGATAAATTCACAAAGAATGCAAAAAGGTGCCAGAGCAATCAGCAAAATGCCCTTATTGTCATTCCATCATATACCAAGTAAATATTCATTTATTTCAGGAATGCTAGTGATAAGATAAATGGTACAAAGATGTTAAAACATGGCAGCTTACAATTGCTCTAGTTAAAGTGTTTTGCTATGATTCCAGAATTCCTATTTTTAAAAAAATCTGGTAAAGTGCAAAAGTCAGATTCCAAATAGCAGTCATTTACGCTAGGAGATGTGACTCTGCAATTTGTCTGTCCAGTTTGAAAATAAATTAAAATTCTGTATGATTGAGTGTGCACTTAATGTGGATAATAATTGTTGGGAAGAAATGAAAAAAAACAAAGCAAGAGCTTAATGAAGGTCTTGCTATATAAACCCAAAACCACTTAAAAGTTGTCCTGCAATCTTCCAAAACTACATTACAAAAAAAACAGAAAGAGAAAGGTTTATGTTTTCTGTTGAGCWCTTGGGAATAAAACAGCGCTCAAAACACTTCTTCAGCTGAATGGCATCAGTTTGATTTGCAGCAGCCCTAAACTGTGTGATGAGAAAGTTCGCACAATCTTTCCTGCACTTCTCACCTGGAGCGGACTGTGGGCATGTATACTTCGTGCACAACAGACTTAGCAGTTCAGGGATATGGTGACCCATACAGCACAGAGACAGCTAATCAGGACCTACTGTTTGTGTGCAGTAAGTGCAATCACTCGGAATGTGCAGGAATGACATTTTACTATCCATCTCACCTCTCTGACACGATTAGTGCCGAGACATTTGCTCACCACCAGTCTCCTTGGTCAGAAAGAGATGGCTACCAAACTATTGATATTTTGAGTGCATGTTCTGGAAGCGCTACTTAATAATCCCCCACCTCTTTATCCTCACAGCAAGGTGGAATTCCGTTTATYGTATGTGAAAAGAGCGCTGGTCCTACTTCACTGTCAACATGGCTTTTTCTTTCATAGTGAGAACTTGGGTTGGAAATCCCATTGTTCCCCAGTCAGCCTACACAAAAGCTGGGCAATAGAGCAGGAAACACACAAGAAGGCATATGAAGAAAGGTGCTGATCACTGAAGGAAGAACAGCGAGAATCTCTAGGAATTTCCTCTGGTACCGCCAAGCACTTGGAGAAAAATCATACAATGGAGCTCAGGTTCTGCTAAGCACTTTCATGGACTCAACCTCAAAACTGACAGAGGCTTTCAAGAGGCCACGGAAAAAGGACTTGTGCTCCAATCCTGACTTCCAGCATGTCAGTCAATGTAGCTAAAACACCCTGACTCCTTCAAAGTACCAAAGAGAAAAGGATTTGACCCTTGAACAGAAACTTCCTCTAAAAAGCAAAAATGTTAATGGTGAAGCTAATAAAATGTATTTAATCCATGCATCTCTAAAATTAACTCCTATTTTTGGAAGCACAGCGGGTTCCATATTTAGCAGGAGGATTCATCCTGTCACACTCTTACAGTATCTTTATTATGATGTCTGAAAGCACCTCAATTTCCCAGCCAAAACACTGGAAACAAGGAAATTAAGAGAAAACTTGTCTGTTCGATAAACAAATGACATAGCCACCAACACCAGCAGGGCAGATTCAATTTTTGTGTGTGTTAAAAGCCACGTGCAATGTTTTTATAGCTGGAGTACACTCTGAGTAACTTAGCAATATTATGCAGGCAAACCCCAGGGCTTAGACCAGCAGATGAAGAGAAACTAGTTCTACAGTACCAGGGGGTGAAATGGAGACCGTGACAGTGTTTAGACTGCAGACAATAATGTAATGTATATTATTGCTGGCTCCTGTTTAAAACCAAGCTTCAGGTCGATCGTCCAGCCTCAGCGGTCAGAGCACTTGCAGAATCCCCAGGATTTTCCTGTTACATGTGTTTGTTTTGCTTGGTTAAAACAGACACCTGATGAAAGTCATGCTTGTTCCCTCTCTTTCAAATATATCAAGCTAGATGAAGAAGCCAGGTTTTTCTCTTGAAGACAAAAGCTGATTCACTTCAACCCTCAAGGAAAAAGCTTAAGATCTACAGACTTATCAGCTGGTTTTATAGCAAGCTTCACTCCTTTGAAGGTTAATTCATTTATTCTCTCTCATCAGGAGACATCTCACTGAGCTGGGCATGTTTGTAGATGTGAATTTCATGAATCACACATCTTAAAAGCAAGCACAGAAATAAGGGCAGGCTAGAACCATAGCCGGGGGTCAATACACAACATGTATTGACTAGGGTAGAAGTAATGAATCTAGATGTAAGCCTTCCAGCACAGACCTCACCAAAAATTTCTTTTTCTATAGATGAAACCACAATTAAGGGATTAGTGGGCTGCTACTTCCTAGAGGAGATCTTTAAGCCTAACTATGCGGGCAGTCTCTTCCCAGAGCAGAGCATCATCTCCTCAACTTCACATACCATCACCCACCGTACCAGGCACAACAAGATGAGCTACAAGTCACTTGTACCTGGCAGACGAAGGCATCACACGCAAGTCCAAGACAAAAGTTTTACAAATGTCTGAAGGATTCTCCCAAACTGCAGAAAAGCTTAAGAGGTAACCTGTGAGTCTCCCACTGAATGCTTTTGACACATCTGGTAACACACCAACTGCTGTGGATGATGGCTGGTCAACTACCTTTGAAATGTCCTCGCTATTATCCAATCCATGTGACAGAATGACAAATACTGAGGAGACACTTATATCTATTTGATTGTAATATTTTTAGTCTTTTCCCCCATTTTGCTCCTCCAGAGCAACAGGAGCCTTCATTACTACCGTCCCATCTGGAATTTGGTGCTCACAAGCTTTACCTTGTGGTTGGATGCTCAGATTCTACAACCTTCACTACCTTCAGTGTCAACTAAAGAAAGACATAAGAATATCCAAAGTGATATTAAATACACAAAAAGCTAATCATTCCATAGATGGAAATGCTTAACTTTAACAATTTTAAATAAAAACAAGACAAAAAAGTTCCAGTAGCTTTCCATCTTAGCTTGTTGGTGGTGTTCTTGTTTGAGAAGAAACATTATACCCCACTAAGAATTTGGCAGCTCTCCTTTTTTGAGCATAATGGGTCTGTGGTGAACTCCAGACCTGTTCATTAGTTGTTTCTGAGAGATGGTGGAACTCACCTAGCTCATCAAGCAAAGGTGACCCTATGGGGCTGTTAGAGCTCCAGGGCTCTGTGACTATAGTTGCAGATCAGGGTGCCCTGGGTCAGGCATGAAAGATGGCTAAAAGCGACAAAATATCATCTTTTCTGATGTTATATGGAACATTCTAAGGACATTTCCCCACCTGCAGCTGTAACCTGATGTTACTGCCCCTCATAAACATTTGGTCACAGCCACATGGTTGGCAGTTCAAAGCTCAAGCAGTCATGACACACTGCCATCAGGACTTTCTTTTCCTCAGAAACATGGAATCTGTCCAAATCTTCATTTCTAGAACACAAGTAAGTGTGCCAAGAAGCAGAAATATGGTGGCCGCTTTGGGAACTAAAGCATTTACCTTTGCACCTTGAGGACCCCGTGTCCCAAGAATTTCCATTTCCTCCTCCTTTCTTTCTCTCTTTGGCCAAAAGGCCCACGCAAAAAGGCAGCAGCAGCCACCAACAGGACTAYCAGACTGCTTGTTCACCAAGGAGGGAAGAGATACTACCCACATCTATCCCTCCTCTCCACAAGTGTGTGAAGATAACAGAGACCACTACCCTTGTCTTGAATACTCTGGAAAAAACATACAGACACATTTGGGCCAAGACAGACCTGAAAAGTTTCATCTGTCTTCACCATAGGCAGGGGCCTTGGAGGCTACATATAGTTAGCCTGTTTATTAATCCAACTCATGCTCCAGCGTTCCCCCTCTTTCCCAAACTGCACAGACAAGACGCCTTGTCTCAGCTGCAGTTCTCTTCCTCCATCCTACTGCTGTTAAGGGCTGGTTCTCTGACACACCAGACTAGTAAGGAGGTATCCTTAACGAAGTCACAAATTACTGTGAAACACTCTCTAGGACTGGAAAACCACAAAGACCTAAACAGCTATGTTCAACTTTAAAGCAGAAGGCTAGACAAGCTGAAGAAGTCTTTTTCTCTCACACGTTAGAACAGGTTAGTTGATTCTTTTTGATACACATCAGTAATGACTTAATTAAACTCTCCTGAATGTCTTAGGTCTATTCTATGCAAAACCATAAGCTGAACAGGAATCCACTGCATCTGACAAGACTGGAAGACTGTATTTTTCCCACAGGCTTGCCCTCAAGCATAAGGAGTAGCATGGCAACTGCTATACCCTTAGAGAGCTCTGCTGTAGTTGCAAAGTGTTGCTGGCTTTTACTTATACAGAGGGGGGAAATGAACTTTGCATTCTACACGATTCTTTCTTTTTTTGTGCCTTAGTCTCACAAAAAATCATTTAGACATCAGGATTTTCGGATGTCCCCTAAGATGAGCTTTATCACATTATGAGCTCGAATACAATGTCATGCATTAAAACCACCATGGCATTATTTCATTTTTGGTTTACTCTACTTGGGCTCTGTACCCCTCTTGAGAACTCTTGGATCCATGACCCTGCATTAAGTCACAACTCAAGGCTGGAGAAGTGTCCAGTATAAGCCAATGCAAAGGATGTGACCCTACCACAGGCCCTGAACTAAGAAGAAAAGAAAAGACCCTTTTCTCTGTGTCCCTGTTTTAAAATCTAAGCTAATTGTTGCTCCAGAATCAGAATGGACTCTGGAGAAGATCTTTAGCTGCCCAAAACACAGAAGAAACTTCTCACCTGAATCCATATTTTAGTCTGTGACTTCTTTATTTATTATTATTCTCACAGAAATTTCCATGACAATAGCAAAACTGCATGAGACTAGGTGGAAAGTATTTAAAGGACATCTGGTTTTGTTTTTTCTTTTTCTTCCCTGCATCACTGTGGGGGGGAAAATGGTGCATGGAAGGGAGACTGTATAATCTTCCCCACAGCCACCCCAAAATAACTTTCTTAGCATGAGTCTCCATCTGCATATTACATACGCTTGTTAGACATATATGGCTTCTAACTGGCTTTGGCCAGAAGACAATGCTGCATGGAGTAGTTTGTGCTTTGGCTCTGCACCACACACTCACAGCCCCTCACTTCATCAGTGGGCTTTGGCGAGCAGATCTCACTTTGTCTCCATTTCTGACACCACAGCACTGTCAAATCAATCACATACACACTTATCTGAAGACAGAATGGAAACCCCTCCTACCCCATCACCCATTTCCATTCAAGGGATTATTCCACAGAAGGCACTGGTGCAGACACCGCTTCAGTTGGAGGTGTTAAGAGAACCTCAGAGTTATATCCAAACCTTTGCAGCTCAGTCACTTTAGATTAAACTCTTTATTAGTAAATCATCTCCCACAGTTTAAGGTATCCTAAATGTTTTTGTTAATGCTTAGTACACTGAAATATGCAATGAAATACAAGGAATGTAAATCAGTTTGTAATAAGAGACCATGCCCAGTACCTATTTAATGATATTTTGACTCCAGATTCTTATTTTTATCACTAGGAGCTCAGAAATTTTAAATCCTTCCCATACTTATTCTTCTGTGTTTTTTAGCAAAACTCAAAATATTTAACTTATAATTGTGCAGTCTTTAATCCCTCTGGCTTTCCTCAGAACAAGGAAATGGTAAGAGTTAACCTAGACAACTGGTTTTAATTTACGCTCCTTTTTCAAGGAGAAATCCATGTCTCTGGCTAACTTCGTGATTTCATATGGCCAGAAAGGAAGAAAACTGAAATGGTGTTGCTCCTACAAATCTTCAGTGCAAGTACCCAAATTAGTACTGTAAATTCAATACACATTTATGTTAAAATGTATTGCAAGAATTCCTACCACCATTTATGGCCTTTGGGGTAACACGCTAATAGCGGCCAACAGACCAATAACTGTTCAATGACTTCCATGATGACATTCTCATTATGGCCCAGATTTTGATATCATTAATCAAGCACCATCTTATTCCATGAATAGTCATCCCACTGACACAGGCTCTCCAAATAAGGACCTATTTAGTGCAAGTAAGTCTAATAGATTTGGCATTGAATCAGAATAGGCTATGCAGATATGAACTTTCAGATTCACATGGAAAAAATCATGTTTAAGCACAGTTCTACAATATACTAAGTACCATGACTGTCCTCTATTATTAATGATGTGTTGAGAGCGCTCATTACAAAAGAAAGTTAGTACCTTGCAGAATCAGCCTTAGGTGGATAGAGCAATCAGAAATTTGGCATAGCCTTAAATCTTGAACTGTAAATCTTCTACCAATGTATGAATGTGTTACAATACAGCAAACAAAACACAGGATCTCTTTTACTGCAATGTTCACTTTCCAATAACTTCTGTTGACATTTTAGCTAATTCTCGGTCTTCTGCGGATGAGTGGTTCCAAAGGGTAATCTCATTGATGCTATGTAACTTCAAACAAGCTCTGCATTTGAAATTAACCTTTGCTCTTACAGAAACGGCTTCAGCTATATAGACAAAGCCATCTTGGCTCCTTAGCCCATCTTAAAAAGGAAGTCTGGCTCAGAGGCTCAGGTTTCTGTGAAGGCACTAAAGAATAATTTATCCTGCGCTATACCTTGATGCAGTACTGTGTCTTCCTAACATGCATCTATTTCTCTTTATTCAAACMGAATAAATTAACTCCTCTGCATGTCAGTATAACATGCCTATACCCTGTATCCATAAAACCATCACTTTTTCTAACTCCTAGAAGCTATTTTCTGACTCCAGTTAATTTGAAAACTTCTGAGAAAATAGGAAAAAAAAAAAAAAAAACCTAGGAAAAAAGAGGCGGGGGGGTGGAGAATCTTTGGTTAGCTATTATAATAATCTGCCATTAAAATTGACCAATAGAAAAAAAAATCCCTATGCAGCAGGTTGAGGCTGTACTGCTAATTGGCAATTGCCTTGTCCACAGCAGTCACCTCTTCACAGCACATACATAAATAGCTTAAGGATGAGTTTTCCTACACGCTCAGTCAGTGTTGACCTGACTCTGTTTGCTTGAAGTAAATGGTAAAACTGTAAAGGGAATTCTCTCTTCTCAGATTCAGCTTACTACCACAGTAAAGTGCTTCTAGTAGCAATGACATTATCTATTAACATAACAAAACATGCAGCAGTCATTTATCACACTGTTTGGTCTCATACCCTCTTCAGTGCAAAAAAAGCGTACAATATGTACCAGCCTAAGATGGAGAGTTCTTTCCCTGATTTGGGAGAAAAGATTCTAGAACATTTTTATGAATGCATATTCTGAGAATTATTCAGATAAAGGCGAGGTCAAACACACTTTGCCTTTGGGAAGGACAGTAATGAAACTCGCAGGCATCTTTGCCTCCTGCAGAGTTTCATTCTGAACCTGTACCCATCTCTATGAGCATTCTGTTGCCATACAATGGGCTTTGTAACGGTCTTGGAGAGTTTCAATGGATCCCAGAGGTGAAGTGGTCAATCACAGTCTTCAAGTCACACCTACAAGCCCTTGTAGGTCTTGTCCTTGTAGGTCTTTAACCCTTATCCCAGGCTCTGGAGCCTTTAAGATAAAGGCTGAAACTGTACATTTGTTTTAATCAGTTTTTCACAGGAAGCTACTGTGCAAGGAAGAAGGTAAAATGAATGTGCTTATTGGTACCTGGGTTGATAGACCAAATCTCCCCAATATTCTGTGCTAGCTTATATTTCTTAAATGCTGGAGGTTTCATACCCAAGCAGATCACATTACCACAGTCCAGCTGATAGGCCACAAAGACATGCATATGTTTACACAGATCATCACCCACAACAATAGGACAGAAATGTATAGCTATCCAGAGAGGAAAGGCAGCTCATAAATCTTGGTAAATGAAATTTTGTAACAAAGAAGAATCAGTTAATGTTCATGAGAAATTGAAAACCTACACATGTGCATCTTCACCAAAGAAGACTGCACAGTCACTGCAACCTCTTTGGACCTTATGGCCTGGTTCCAGGTTGTTCTGAGCACAGAACATTAGCCTCAGTGAAACAGGCTTCAATTTTGAGTTTTTTTAATTTTTATTTTTAAAAGCTCAGTGAGAATATCACCCTGAGAAATTGCTGGCTCACATGCATCCAGGATAAGCTTCTCCATATTAGTTATACTTCCCTGKTCTTAAGAGGGAAAAGAACAAGGCATTGCTTTTCCTCCAGGAATGATACAGATTAGTCAAAACTTCTTTTTGTAAGCTAGAAAAGACCCAAATTGAATTTGAAAGCCTTGATTCAGAGATGATTCAGAATTCAATCCCATCAAGGATTGATGGAGGATCAATGTTATGAACTCTAGGTGTTCAGATGTGCTGCTCACTGACAGATATAGATGGAACATAAGTAAAATTAAGACAATGCTGAGCACTAACAAAATTCCATCATTTAATTTTCAGAGTTCCCAAGCTTATATGTTCTTTGAGTCTTTGCAAGACTTGTATTGCTTGTATTTTATAACTCTCCAARGTGAACATAGTCTGGGGCAGATCCTCAGCTACTAAAAGTAAGAGAAAAACTGATTTCAGTGACTAAAGTCTCTGTAAGTCATCAGCAGGAGAAAACTTTGCATGATCTAATTTATTTCTGCTCTAAGACAGAATACAAACACTGAGCACCTTAATTTTGCAATTGCTTGTTACAAATATATGTACACATACAAAGGCAGGCTTGCTCAGAGCCATGGCTGATTTATTGTTCTGCTGACTTCCAGAGCACTAAACTAAATGCCTGTCAGTCAAGGATCAGGCCAAAAGATATTTAATCAGGAACTGTAAGTGGTTTTTTTACAAATGAACATTGAAACTGGTATGGAATAAAAACCTGTCAAGACAGAAGCAGTGTGACACACTCAGACCACTGCAGTAAATGGAAAATGTACTGTGGTCCTGGTTGCAAAGTATTTCTGTACCAGAATGAAGTTCCCACGTGCMTAACCAGCACAAAGCCAAAAAAAATAGGCTACAGGACAGGAAAGGCTATTTCTGCATTTATATTTTAAGTATACGTATTTAACTAGTCACAGTAATGTCTAAGCATAAAGATGTCTGGTGTCTGGAACATATGTATAGGCCCACTGAAAGGATATAGTTAAATTCACTTCCAGGAGAGAGATTATAAGAAACAATTACAACATCACACCTGTAGTATGGAGATTTGTGCATGCTAGAACTGCCCAATCACAGAAAAATTTGCCATATTTTTCTTTTTACCATCAAACTCTTTGTTGAATAAAGACCGATCACAGAGCCTAACCATGGGTCACAAGGTACCATGGGGTTCACAGTATGATCCATGGTTCAYAGTCACCATGTGGCAGAATCATAATCACTCTGCTGCATTACAGACATTTAATTAGCAGCTTTTGCAAAGAYGATAGTTGTACTATGGAATTGCAAAGAATTTTACTAAAGAAGATCCAGATTCCTCACTGGGAAGTTTTTGCTTTTTTGTTTCTTTTTGATGCCGAGATGTCCCTTTTTTAAAAAGATATTATTAAACTTGGACTGTAATTAAATATCTGTCTGATTTTGTGCCACGGACAYGTAAAAACCTTAATTACATACTTTATGAACTATAATACAGTTAGCACATATACTATATCCATCTTTTTATATATATAGTATATATATAGTTTCTCAAACATTAAATGTATTTCTTTGAAAATCCTTTTTATAACATTCAAAAAATAAGATGCTTCAACAGCAACTTTTGTGAGATCTACTGCACTAACTATAGYAGCTTTAAACCTGACTGTCTCTTTGTAGACTCCACATTTTCCTTTAATTAAGGCCTGCTAGACCACAAACTATAGGTTCACTTCATTCAGCAATTCCCTTCAGATTCAAAACAGCCAAAACTTATTCTACACAGAATTTCTTATTTCTTTGCCTTTCCACATTAGAATTTCCAGTAATTTTTAAATTTTGCAGTGCAGAGTAAATATGGACCTATCTTACCTTCCATGTGTTCCACATAGCAATACACATCATAAGTTTCATTAGGAAAACGGCGCCCATATGTTCTGACTCCTTTCTTTCCCATTTTATCTCCAAAGCAGCCAATTCTTGGATGTCTAATTGGATACCTGAAATGCAGCATGCTCATATTTATTATTACGATAAGTCAGCATTTTAAGTCTGTACAGGCTAAGCATATTAATTTTGGGAAACTGTGTCAAGGGGCCTTTTAAATGTCTCACCTAACAGTCTGGTCAGACAACCAGCCAGCATCACATTGCTCAAATCCATCTTCATAGGCTGCTTTCAGTTGTTCTGGGCTTGCTATGACAGCACCGTTGTCCAGACAAGTCTGCTGAGCTTGTGTGAAATTCAGAGTATACCTGCTGGTTGCTGCACGATAGTGAAATACAACACCTGAAAAGACAAAAAACTTACATCAGTGACACATTTTGCATTGTTCCTGCAACCATCATCATACTGTAACTTTACCTAGGTATTGTTACAATGCTGAAAACAGATGGCTACAATAAAAGTAATAAAAGGCTAAGAGATACGCTACCATATAAATGATGTCCCCCCCTCTAGTGGCTGCTACCAGTAATTATATAACACTTTATGTTATTAATAGTTGGTGAAATTATATTCACTGTACACACAGAAAAAAGTAATTAAACCATATATGCATTTTCACTGCTGTATTACAGAAAATCATGATCAAAAGGGAGAATGAATGCTAAAATATGTCAGTGATATCACACAGTTACCCGGACTCTTCCAGGTCCAAGTGCTGGTCGGCTAATTGCATGGCAGGCAAGGTTGCTTATGCTAACAGCGCTACCTGTCATGTTGGCTTATTGGCCTACATGACACATCCAATTGCGAGTCAAACTGCGTGACCAGACAAGACTAAGCACATCTAGTCCTTGGAAAAAGTGGGCTTAAAAATAGACTTTCCAAAGCAGCACGCAGAAGTGCCAACAAGTGAATGGGGGATCCCTTGAGTGCTTGAGGTCTGCTAGCTGCAGTGAGACGTGACCAGTGGGGACACCAAAAAAATTACGCTTTTGATGCAGATTTGATAATCGGTGATGGCCCTGATGTCTGTTCCTATGCATCAAAGCTTACTACAAATATAACATTTATAAATATATGGCTGTTGGTCAATTTTTCATAACCATGTTTTCCTGCACACACTACAAATGATACAGACAAAACAAAGCTTGCTTTTATTTGGGGCCTTTCTGGTTCTGGAAAGAATCTCGACAATTTCAAAAGTTACTTGAGCACATCAGACATTTGGAGAGGGAGGCCTAGAGTTAAGATGGTTTTGGTTAAGATGGGATCTGTCTAGAAGCCACATTCTGTTTTCTATATACACATAATTCCCACTGAATTCAGCAACAGCTGCACATGCACACCTAAAACAAACCATAAGGGGTACCAACTCTGAAGTGGCAGAAAACCGATACTCCACTTTGCAAAATCACTTCCCCCCTATTGCCAGTGTCTTTTCCAGTTTAGCATTAAAAGGATGTCCCCTGAGGATCTCCGAAAAATAACATTCAGCCTCACTTATTGCACTCTAAAATCTTCAGAAGCATTGAAACACCATAAAATATCCACTACACAGAATGGCTACAAAGCAAGAAAAATAAACCATAAAATGTTCCTTTTCTCTGATGATTTTATTGGAGTACTTCATGATGAGGAAATAACATACTGTAATACAGTTTGGGAAAATGGTGGCATTGTAGCAATAATGAATTTAACAACAAGTCTTTGTTATTAGAACATTGTTGAAAGATGGAAGAAGTCTGCTAATTTACAAGTAAATAGAAATATGTGTAACTTAGTAAAATGTTGACTCAAGAGCTTCCAACATATTTAGAAATACTTTTTCTCATGCAGACAAATTCAGTAAAATTTTGTCACTTATCAAAGGTCTGGATATGGCCAATAAATAGAAAATACACATTTTTCTTCTTGTCCTGATTCACTAAGAAGGTTTCTGAAATTAAAATAGAATACATTATCTGAACACTACTCACAGGTAGGTTAAACCTCAATCATCAGACACCAATTTTATCAGAGCTACTGGCAGAGAAACAGGAAATAGAAGAGGAAACGCTGGGAATCCCCATATTTCATCATTTAATATGGAGTCACACACCAGCTGCAGCCACTAACTGGAAGCTTACAGACCACTAGCATCCCCATAAAATGCCTTTTCAGAACCACTGACAGAACCCATCACGAACAGTGCTTCTTCCAAGCAATGATGTAATTTCAGCTTCAAATGGACCCAAGCGTTGTTTGGCAACAGTGACAAGTGAAGAATACACCCTGAAAAATTATGGCTATGTTTATATTACTAWATTAAATATTCCAGGTGCCTGCAATTCAGTCATCAAGACTGTTAAATTGTTAGATTAGTTCACTGCATTATTTGGCCCAGGCCCCATAACACCCTTCCAGACAATTTCTGGGCAGACTTCAGGAGCTAGCAAAGACAAGGAACAACTTCAATGGGCATCTTCATCCTGTGCTGGCAGCCAAAGGAGCATAACAGCATGGATGGGGGCCACACCGCTCCAGACAGCCTCAGTGCTAAAGCACAGCCTCAAGCATGTTTTCTTATTAATGTGAACTGTCTGTACCAGGAGAGATTGAAAGGGAATGTCAGAGAGACAGCTTTACTAGCCCCTGTATCCCCGCACTTTCTCTGTTATAGGGYATCCTCTATTGCCTGGTTAGGGCAAATTTACATACCACTTACATTGTCTTAAGATGTGTGAAACTTTATTTATACATATATGTATATATTTATAGATATGTGTGTGTGCGCGTGTGTGCGCGTGTGTGCATATTTTGGCTTTGTGTACCCTAAACAACACAGTCCTTTACCCCATGTCCAACACAGAGCACTACCTCACAACATAAAAAGAGTTAGGCAACAGCAACTAATCACGTTTGGAACTTAAAAGCTTAAAATAACAAAAATATGATCTGGAGTTTTTTTTTTTTTTTTTTTTAAAGCTCTGGTATGCATTAAAATATTTATTTTAATATATTCAGAATTTAGTAACATTGGTTGGCACTGTGAGCAAGTTATCTGCTGGTATAAATGAGCATTACTATATTCTGTGGTACAGTAGTAAATAAAAACATGAGTCCAAGTGACCTGCTTGGTGTTCTGGGTCTACAGATAAGAAATGGGCAAGTTTTACAGAGCTCACAACAGAAGTGGATAAAACATTTACCATGAATCATAAGTATGAACCCATAATAATATTCACAAGCTGGGCATCTGGCTTTACTGCATGTTATTGTTGAATATACACAAACATTTTAAATCTTTTTTTTTGGTAGAATTGGTGTTTCTGTAGTATACAGTATTTGACACTGACTCTATAACTCAGAGTCAAACCAGAAATGCCCAAGTATGTGAAGAAATTTGCRCATTCGATTTGTTGTTTCAATCTTAATTAAAATGTATTTTATATGAATTTAGATTAATCGCTTTTTTGTTGGTTTTTTTTTGTTTGGTTTGGGTTTTTTTTGCAAGATTGCTTAACTGATGTTATATGACTTCAGCTGGGCACAAGAGCACWGCTTCTCTGTACAACCACAAAAAGCTTCATTAACATAGTAGGAGATGGCAACATATTTCTCTGAACTTGTATTTTTTTTAAAGCTTCCTACTGCTTAAATATATGAGTGCATTCTCCACAACCWGCTATCTCGCCTCTCATTTCTTCCATGTTGGAAACAACCACTGCCCTTCCTAGCCGACACACATTTGGGATCCCTGTGATACCTGAATAAGGCAGGACTAAAGAGTTAATATTACTGCCAATTTAAAGTAGCTTTTGCAGTGCTGAGAAGAGCCTTTGGTCATTTGTAAATCCTGGAAAGGAACTTGGAGAATGCTTTGTTCTCCTCACACTGATCCAAAAGGTAAACTTCACCTATTCTTAGAGTTGAAGGCGCTTCCATTTCCAGTAAGGAGCTAATGGACATAAAAGAGCCTCCAAGATGAATGGGAAGGAGGACATCAGTATGTATAAGCCTGTGCAGCAACAGCTGCAATAATTAGAAGAACCCCTGGGGCTAAGAAGATTAAAGTGCAGGACTTTCATTGTTTCAGTTAGACAGAGAGAGAGAGGCAAAATCCATTGTCCGAGTTTTTGCACTTTAAAACATTTGTAAAGGATTTTTTTCCCTTTGTCTATTTCCTCTCTGAAAGAAAAGGCAAGAAAGGAGTTGTCCTAGGAACAAATAAAGCAACTGGAAAACAGACTACAGCAGTATAATGTTGTCACTGAACATCTGGCAAACAAAATCAGTGTAATTACAGGAAGGAGTAGCAGCGTCTGCAAGAAAGAGCAGTCACAGGAAAGTAATTTGTAGCATCCAAAATTCACTTCTGTCTGAGCAAGAGAGAATGTCTTTGAATCATTTATCTCTGTTTCAGACCAGAAAATGAAAATGTAAAGCATTTCACTTTTAACAAACTAGGGCTTCCACGGGTAAGAGGCTGGTTCTGTGGTTTCACACCTTTGGGTTGCAACCTTGCTTTATTACTTGCCAGGGTATCGTGCAGCAAAACCTCGTGGAACTGCAGGGGAAGGGCTCCTGGTATGGCTAATAAATTACAGTTCACTTTCACTAGTGAGCTCACACTGCTGCAACATACACTCTTGGAGTCACAAAGAGTCTGACTTTCAGAAGTTGTCTCACACAGCAAAGTATATCTAAAGAGAAAAGGTTATGATGGTAGTGGTTGTTATTCTGCTAATTTTTATCTTCAAACCTCAGCCACTGTGGTGCAGACCCCTGAAATAACCCCCAACCCACTGCCAAAGCTACCACACAGTTTGGTGATCCTCCTTGCCTTTAATGCAGAAGACAATTTACATTACAAATACATGCCAAAATAGAGGTTACAGGACTGAGGACTGTATGAAAGGAAGGAACAGGGCAGCATTTTCAGCTTCCTGCATGAATAATTCATCTGTGATCCTCATTCGGGGTTTTGCACCCATCTTCTGACCCCTGTCTTAGGCTTTGGCAACCTGAGAAGAACAGGCTCGCCTTGCATCAGCAGGAGCTCCCTTGCCAAACGCCTCAGGGAACTTCTCATTGTGGGGAGAGAAAGTGCATACCAACCCCTCTGCTCTGTCAGTCCCAGTGCCTCCTGCTCTCCAGGGACAGAGACTTCTTGCACTAACTCGCATGTTGCTCCTCCATGCAAAATCTTTGCGTCCGTTCTCACAGAGCAACTCAGTTGCATGCAGATGTATGCAACCTCCTCTGACCAAGTTGGTCCAGCTAAGGAAAGCAATTGGTGCTGAGCTTTACCCGTGTTTTTCTCAGGGGGAGGACTTTTTTGCTAATCTCTGAATACACAGTGAGATCACCTGTCCCACCTCATTATCTCTGCACAGCAACATACAAGGTCACACAAATGTTCACTGAGGCCAAGGCACAGCTACTTAAATTAAAATCACTTAAAAAAAAAAAAAATACACAGCCTCTCAGAACTGTCCTCATACTGGGGGATGACCAACATCCTAAAAAGAGTTTAGGCCATTAGTACTGGCCTCTGCTCTACCATCCTGCATGTGAAGGCATGCCATGCGCTGCCTGGGCTCAGAGGTCTCCCACCAAAGGTCCTCCATTCAGCCTGATGCAGAAACCCCACCAGCCTGCCCATCAGCTGCCATATTCCCAGTCCCTACATGAGGGACATGCCAGCTTGACAGAACATTTGCTTCCCTGTTCCTGACATGCATTGCACGTAGACCCTGGGTCTTTCTCACCCAGAAATAAATTTACCTCTCCCATCCTTTGATGGCTGCTACCCATTGTGCTCTTTCCTTCCCAGCTACAGAAGTCAGAGATTCCTTGGGATCCATGATGCAGGAAAGTAAAACACAAGCTTAAAAATGCAGCAGCCCATGTTAATTTAGTTAGCAAGGAAGCACGGAAGATCAACATCAAGAGGCGGTAAGGTTTCAAGACAGATAAGTCTAAAAGATTAAACAAAAGCATCTCTTCAAATGCCATACTTAAGAGATAATGAAGGGGAGTTCTGGCTGTAGAGAGAATAAATCAATTAGGTTGTCAACACACAATCTCTCAGGGCTAACAGCACAATTGAGTGGCAGTGTTCCCACATTGGAAACAACTCCCATTTATTATCATTATAATGCCTGCAAGAAAGAAGAGTTTGCATAAAAATGAAAATGTGAATTACCATCCACTCTGCTTCCCTAATTGCTGCTTCTTTCCATTAACAAGGTCAGTATTTTAAGCCTAGGATTTTCTTTACTGGCTTTTTTTTTTTCTTTGGGGGGGGCGGTGGGGGCAACACAAAAAAACACCCAACCACAAAACTAAAAAGACTAAAAAAGTCTCTCAGACTGGCAGCAGAATCAAACAGAAACTACCAAAATGAGGGCCATGAAAACAGTAGTCTCCCAAAACATCAGTAAAAAAAGGATAAAGTGCTCTCAAAAATATTCACCGACAAGATATGAAAAAAGAACAACAAAACTGGAAGGATCCCATTTGCCACTTTGATCCCTTTAAATCCAATCATCTCCAAGGAGGATAACAAAAAATCAGCTCAAATGACTGTTTTTTTCAGATTTTTTCTTCTTGATTACACTTGGTCATACATCTTATTTTTTATTGCCCAATATCATAGCACCATACAAACTGAGAATTTCATTAAATATTCAATTATGTTCCAGAATGAAGAATACAGTTACATTGCACTTCTAGGTCAGCTTTTTACAAGGTATCTCAAAACTATTTTATACAAGTGGACTTTGTTATAACTAGAGAGAGAGAATAATCATGGGCATAGAGAGGTACAGCAATACTTTTATAAAATCCTTTCTGGGATTCAACTCGCCAAACTTTGCTTTGCTTAAAGGTTAGAAGTCTAGTCTAAACTAGTCATCTAAATCTCTCTAATCGGTGACCAGCGATATGGACTGCCAGAGAGCACACCTCACCCAAGACTCTCATCAGAGAGGAGCTGAAGGTAGCACGAGCCTGCGTGTTTAGCTTAGACTAGGCACGCGACCTTAAATTGTCGAAGGTGAGATAAATCCCACCCTGACTTCAGGTTTCCTGAATTCAGACTTGGCATCCAAGTCAAGGTTGTGAAATTGCATTTGGTAAACTATTAGCAGGCAAGCAAACACTTGGGGATGATCTTCAGAAGGCATTACCTGCTGGTTGTCAACCTCCATCTTGTTCCCAAATGTCTCTACTGGGATACAGTGAAAACCCACTGGTGTCCAAAAGCAGCTTAAAATGGGAAGCTCAGTGTTAGCTACTGAGAAGGGAAAACCATCTCTCTTAAGTAACTGAAGGCTCCTGAGACCTGACATTTTCAGACAACAGTGGCAAGGAAACAACTAAGAATGAAGACAAAATAACATTAAGCATTCAAAAACCGTGAGGCCAAGGACTCCTAACGTGAGACAGTTTGTCTTGTGGGTTTAATAACATCAAGAAGGGTCAGCAGAAAAGCTCAAAACACTGTAGAAAGACAAAATTACAAGAGCTGACAAAGGAAGAGTTGCTCCAGAGAAAAAGGGAAAATTTCAAAGGGATGTGCAGAGAAGGCAGAGAAGAGAACACGTGGAAGGAAAAACTAATAGGAATGACTTGTTCTGTATATTTCTCTTCTTGTAAGAAGTTGAAGCATACAACACTGTAATACTGTTAGACCCATTTTGAACATAAAACATCCCTGTCTGAGAGGTCGATGTAATTATAGCGGTAACCAGGGTGTAAGGAAAGCATTTCCCACAATTAGTAACAGGAAAGGAGGTATCTAGTGTGACRAAACTGCCCCTCTGCGTGAGCCTGCAGACCTGTCGGCACTGGTGCTGTCCCCTGCCTCAAGGACAGCTCTGCGGTTGCGATTAACGAGCAGGGCAGGCATCTGGCTGTCCCGAAACTTCCTGCTAAAATTAAGTGTTTCACTCCTCTCTCTTACACTTTCACCAGCTGTAAAATGAATATAGTAACATATAGCGTACAGTTTAATCTAACCCCACTGATCTTAGAGATGAAATATGCAAAGCACCTGATAACCTATGTGAATGGGTGCTCTCGCTTGATTTCAGGATGAATAAAGGCACGTAGCACAGCATGTAACATGGTTACTTGCAATACCAAAGGAACTAGATTAAGTGACCCAGCATGTCCTTCTAGTCCTACACTGCTATGACTTGCCCAGATCAGATCCCCAGGACTGTATACACAACTGAGTCACCCCGGCTAGTAACATGAACACAACCACTCTTATACCCCTAGTGAAAACAAGGCATTTCAGACTTAGCTTTAAGCTGAGCAGTTTAAACAGAGTTCAAATCAAATTATTTCACCTTTATCCCAAGCTAATGATGCACATACAGGTAAGCACTGCTCAGTGGATACAAGCTACCATGTTAAGCCACAGTGTCTTGGTGATGCCTCTGAGCTCCTAGTGAACAGAATATAAGCAGCTATTGATACCCAAGKAGTTGGCATAGGTTGTGCCTATAACCAAAACAAAGAAAAAACACAGAATTATGGCAGTTTCCAAGATCCTGCCATTCTTCAGAAAGATTTGACCTGTCAAAAAAGGATGTAGTAGAAATATGCGATGTAGAGACAAAGGCAACATGGGTGATTAAACAAGTATATCTTCCTTGTGAATAATAACTAACTTAAACAGCTGTGGTTAAGTGGTGGCTTAACTAGGAGTGCAGCTGTGAATACTAAAAATTTACATACGCTCAAAAAACAAATGGCAAAAAAATCTGTGCAGGGTTGTCTAACACAAAGCCATCACCTCTGCCTCAGGAAGTCCATGAGTGACGAGTCTCTGACAGCAATAGAGTACGCAGGAAAAATGGTTACGTTTGCCCTTTGGTATCAGCTATTGCTGCTTTCATTGGAACAGGACACTGGGACAGACACATCTTTTGTCTGAAATGGTACAGACATGAGTTTGGTTTTGGCCTAATTTGCGAGGAGCGTAAATTAGGCAACAGTTGATTATATTAAAAACAAAATCTTCTACTCAGGCGCTATATAAATAATCCTATGGCAAGGTAGGATTCGATGTTGAAGCATTTTGTGTCAAAGCACTGAAATACAGGTTTGTCATGGTCAAAGAAGGCAGTTTTGTATTTACATCCCATCTTCTTGGTAAAGCTAGTATTTATACTGTTGTTAATAACATATAAATCTGACTTTTCTGAACTTCAGAAGTTCATTTAGCATCTAAAAATAGCAAATTAACTGGATATTTACATGCAAATTATCAAATTTGTCTGTTGTGATAGCTACACAG
This sequence comes from Phoebastria nigripes, assembly GCA_035582835.1. Lineage (NCBI taxonomy): Eukaryota > Metazoa > Chordata > Aves > Procellariiformes > Diomedeidae > Phoebastria > Phoebastria nigripes. The sequence goes on along the minus strand of JAYKAV010000800.1, from coordinate 605,774 downwards.
AAAAAAATAGATGCACAATTATACACATCTTTTGTCACAGTCTTGGTCTTGATAATCAGGCAAAAAAAGTTAGGCATTAAAAGTTTTACTGTTTACTTTCAATGACTAATACCAGCTGTTCAGCTTGTACAGCTTAACCTGGGAAAAACTATATGCTACAGAGAAAATTATTCTTTCTTAGAAATCAGATTTTTCATTCACAATACATTCCATCACTGGTAAAATACATTCATTTGATGCACAATGAGTTCAATAGCTGTTTTATATTCCTAACATACCTAAATGAAAGGATAGGAATAGCTATTACAGTATTTTTTYTTCTTCTTCAAGCTAGCTCTCCCAGTTTTCTGTTATCTTACTTGCAAAGGTTCATTTGAAAAACAAACAGCACAGCTGTCTAAGCTTATCTACCTGGGTTCATTGATGCTGGATTGTGCTTTTTGTTTGAAAGTTTCAAATGAGGGAATGTCTGTAAAACAAATGGAAAGCCTGGAAATATCTAGAACTCAAGTCCTGCATTGGTTTGAAAATACCCAAACAAACAAGCATACAAACCCCATAAAGTTATCAAAATAACAAAAGAGCAATTCCACCTACTTCAGCAGAACGATGCAGATAAGCTTTGGCCTACTTCATCTGGCCATTTCTGAGAAATTTATTAAATTAGACTTATCACACATAACAGTGTTGCCACTTAAAGAAACAGATGAGTGTTGCTTTCTGAAGCATTAGTAACATTTCTTCCCACACCTAAATTGCCCCACACAGGGAATTTCGCAGAAGCTTCCAATCTTTAATAATATGACTCTGCTTCACTTTAGGGTTAAGCCAAATGATCAAGCAAGTACTACCTGAGCCAGAGTTACCACTTTTTCTGCATACTTTTAATCCACTGAAAAGCTAAAGCAACCCATGCCTGCTCAGTCCTCACAGAAGGAGTGGTACACAAACGCATTTTATGTTTCACTTGTGATGAGCATAAAATGCACAGAATAGCAAAACTGGTGATAATTTTACCAGGACTTCATGGGTCGCCCTGCAAGCACCAGCCCCAGCTCCACCTGGGCAAGCTGACCATAGCACAGCGCTGAACCATGCTAGCCATCAGCTCTGAAGTTACCGCAATTAACGTGGAAAGATCTCCCCACACCATGCTAACGACAGGCAGTGAAGAATGCACAAAGAGAGTGTACAGAAGATCACGTCTCTCCAATTGTTATCACTTTGGGGTGCAGATTCAAAAAGACAACATAATGGAAGTAAATTACATTTGGGACTAAGAGTTTTCTGGTTTGTTTGTTTTTTTTTTTTAAATAAAAGCTGAAATCACAAAAAAAACATAAAGCCTTACTGAAATGAGGGCAGAAGATTTGAGCAGCAACATTCACATGAAATCCTTATGAGTCTGATAAATGGCATTTGTTTACTTAATGTAAAAAATGGAGAATGGAATGCACAAATGACAATCTAACAATGCTATTTTCCATTTCAGTCAAGGTCTGGCTTATTCCCCTCCTGAAATTTTGACATTAAAGCAGTCATGGAAAAGAACAGTTGCAGAAAGAAAATGGAATGTGTGAAATTTTCTTTCAATTAAAAAAAAAATCTGATGATTTAATCTCATTGCAGTGTTTTGCAGGAGCACTAACTACAGAAGCTAAAGTATTGCCATAAGTCATCAGACATTTTATTGTAGTAAACATCTGCTGCTCCTGGATATAGATATGTAGTCAAGGGAGCACTTGAAAAGGAGTAAGGAATGCCAGGTACACTAGTTACTGAAAAGTAATGTTCAAACCAGGATTTCTTTTGCTTTTGCCATTAGAACTAAACAGTTTATGAAGTTATACAGACATTAATGGTTACACTGATTTATTGTATTTCCAAATTAAGACCACACCTTCAAGACCTTTCATTGAATCAATGCCAAAAGACTGTTCAAGTTAGGTTAAGCGTATTGGAAGAACAATGGAGTATTAAGCTCACAAAAAAAATCTTAGCCAAAGCCATAATTTCCAGCAGCAGATATTAATGTTTGTTTTGGGATTCAGTCATCTGAGTAAATATGAACTTTCAAAAAACACCTAAGTGCAAAGGAGTGCAAGGCAGAGTCCAAACTAAGGCTCATGCGAGCTGGTACATCCATGCAGCACAGTGTTGTTCTAATCACGCAGAGTAATTTGGGTCCAGAATTTGCATTTACATGGCACAGAGCCTGGGCTAATATGTCCTGCCTTTCAGCACAGTTTGTTAGCTCAGGCTCAGCGCCAAACTGACAGGGCTGTACAGCACCAGGCTCTGGAGCAGTCTCTACGCTGTACTTAGCATGCTGTATAAGCAGGCTCTTAGGAGAAAAACACCTATAGATCAGATGTTCCTTTTGCCACTTACATGCTTTTGAAAGTCCTGTCTCTTCTACCTCTTTACATGTACAGTTCTTCCCCTCAAAGTTTTGGAGGCTATTTTCTTATAGTGATGGCAAGCAAGCTCTTAGCCCTGGATCCTCCACATGGAAGAACATTAGCAGCCACCTCCCTAATTGTTTTCCTGCAGCTTCTGCCAGATGGGTTTCCTCCTACCTATCCAACCTTTATTAACTGGGACAGAAGAAACTCTTCCTTTGTGCTTGACGTTTCTATCACAGAAAGAGTGGCTCCCAGTTTTGTTGGCATTATGGTTTTGTAATCAAGTGGCAAGATAGGCCAACCGCAGCTCCAGTAGAAAGGCAGTTGCTTCTTTTCATCCTATGCAAAAAATTAGAAAGAAACTGCTTCTGCCTGTCAAGTCTGTCTTCTGGTACAGACACTGACATTTTCAGACAGATGTATTAGTACAATATGTATCATGTTTCAAAAGGCCTGGTTTGAGAAAACTTTAGAGGTATCTCCTGGAAAAAAGAAAAAAAAAGTAAAAGAAGGAGCTTGTCTTGCAAAGAATATAAACCCAATCAAAGTATCACACTACTTTGGGAATAAGCGAATAGCATTTGTTCCAGGAATTAAGAGTAGCCTCCCCAAAGGTGTAAGTGAGAAATGAGAGAGCTACGGATTGGAAAAGATTCATAAGAATAAATAAAAGACAGAAAGAGAATGAGAAGAGTGAACAGTTAAGGAAGGGCAAATTGCTAAAGTCACTCCTTTAAATGCTCTCTAGTTATACGTTAATTACTAACTTTCACTGTTTTAACTGGAATCACTGTTGACTACAAATGAAATGGATAAATCCTTACCCTCAACAGCCAATGATACAATGCCTTGTGTGTCTTCAACTCCGTACATAACATCACAGCGATACACCCCTGCATCACTTGCACGCAGCTTAGAGAAAGTCAGCGAAGCGTCACCGGTCTCCTCTGAATGGGTCGGAACAGACACTCTGTCTTTGTAGCTTTGACCTATTTTGATGTTGCCATTTTGGGCCACCAGGACTGTGGTTTCTTTTGCATCTTTTCCACTTTTATCCAGTTCAACCTTTGACCATTTGATTCGAAGATACTCAGCTGCATAGCTGGAGGCTATAGTGGGTGTGGTTGAAAAGAAGCATGGCAGAACTGAAGTTCCAGAGAGGGATCCCTTTACCAGGGTTTTTTTTTCTGCTTTAACTAGAGAAAGGGGAGAGGGGGGGAGAGAAAGGAGAAATCACATTAGTGGAACAGCGAAATCGGAAACAGATACATTTTGTTGTTATTTAATGATTCACAGACATGGAAGACCTGAAATCCATGAACCTTAGCTGATTTCTAACAGGACTGATTAGCTAAAAAAGAGTTTGCACCAATATCCTAGGCTGCTGGCGGAGCCCTTTTCTGTTTGGGCAAATTTAATTCACTGCTCTCTGACTTATTTTCTCCATTTGTTATAGTCACCAAGTTATTGACCTTCTTCGGAAACTGTTTTGAAATTTTAGATGACAGATGAACTGTAAGAGCTATGTTTTTTTACTTCGTATGAGAAGATTACTCTGAGTGAAAGATGGTGAGTTACCTCGCTTCTATTGCTGGCCAAAAGCAAGTGTACAGGGGAGCTACTGATGTTTACACCTTGCCTTAGCTCACAGTAGCTTATTCATTTGCTCCTGTCCTAAGAGTAAAACATAGCCCATGACTTTGCATACATGACATCTCTTACTCCGTTATTCTTTCAAGGGTTAACTCTTTTTATTGCATACGTGCTGAAACAAAAGCCTTTCCAGTGAGATTCTCCCAAACAGTCATTCTTTTAAAATTATTTCCTTGTAGCCTCAGGGACTTTAACACATTGCAGAAATAAAGTATTTCAGGATGTTAAAGCAAAGAAGGAAGTAAAGCGCACAGAAAGTCCCTACTTGGCTCAGACTTGACATGATAGGACCTTTATCATTTTTTATGACATCTCCAGCTGCAAACACTTTACAGTGAAATGCTTCCATCTGACAATATCCTGAGGGGAAAGTTGACTACTGTTCATCCAACCTGCACACAGCAACTGTCTGAAGAGAGGATTTCTGTTAGGTTTATTTTTTTTRTGTGATGTTATTTCACCATACATGGCTTAATGAAGATTAAAAGCTGACACGTGCAACGGTATCTATCTTACCTCTTTCACTGTCCTGCACTCTAACATTTTTTGAAAGGTGGAACATGCTGATCATTAATTTGAAGTGAGCTAGGATTCATAAAGTTTAGAAATACAATAACTTCAAATACTAGCCACCAACAGTGTGATACATGAAATAGGAGATACCAGCACATGAAAATTATCTAGCTGTTTATCTATCATCAAAAATATCATTTCTTCATAAAGAGTAGAAGATTTGGGCAGAAAAAAAAGAAGAAAAAGAAGAAGAAAAAAAAAGGAAAAATTGCTCATTAAGTTTATTATTTTTAACAGAGCACCTTATACAGGATAAAGTATTAATAGTATTGTCTAAAAGGGATAAATACAAGAATCATCAGCTTGATGTCCAAACATTTTAATAATAAAGTACTAACTAGAAAAACAACAAAAAAAAAATGGACTGACCAAGGAAGACCCAGAAGTTTGAATGGAAGTCCTCAGGTCCTTTCCATCCATGCCTACCTAACTAGAAATTCTTGGGAACACAATGCAGATACACTCAAGATTACTGTATCAAAACTGATTAGACCAGAGAGAGTATAACAACAATGGGGTAGTGCTGTGCCAAAACAGCTGCGTTGCACCCAAAGCTCAGCTGAAAAGTTCACATGGAATGGCACTGTCTGAGCACATTTACCAGTAAAATGCTCACTCTGTGATTCAGGCATGCAGTGAGGTTTTCATTCTTCCACTAACTCGTAAACAGAGACCAGTGATGGTACAACTCACATTTAATACTCAAACTAATCACTTCATACACTTTGGGCCCAGACTTAGCAAGAATCTATTTGTAAACCAGGGAAAGACAAAAACATGTCTAATATAAAACTGAAGACTGGAGAATTCACAAGGCTTGAAGACAAGCCTGTAGAATTTAATGAAGACTAAAGACTAGCTCAAAAGCTTTGATTGCATACACATTTCTTTAGGGAAAAAAATTCCATTGAGGGTTGTTGTTGGTTTTTTTTTAATTTCCATAAGGAAATAAAAACTCAACTCACCTAGAGTCAATTGATTGCTAAAAACTAGAAAGGACTGATTTTATCCTGAAGATGTACAGTATTGAAACACCACTGCCTTTTATATCACCTTTAATTTCTTGGAACTTCACTGAGTTACAGTGGGGTAGACATAAAGAAACAGAATGAATACTCAGTCCTATCAGTTGTGATGGAATTACTGCCAAATTGCACAGGTGGGAGATTAAAATCAGTTTCAAAATATTTAGTATTTATTATGATCTGTTGTCATCCATATACATTACAGGAACTTCTTAAATGAAAAATGACCTAGTTATAATTATCCTGACTGACAGAATTTTAATAAACTTTTGAGAACGTTGTTTCTGTTATGAGTGATCTGGAATATCAGCACTGAACCCTGAGGAAATTTCCTCTCTTTAAAATTTGTGTCTTCACATCAGCAGACTGAAACCCTTGGCAAACAACACATATCATCATGATATGCAAACTAGATCTATCCTAAATTGGGCTACATCCCAGAATAGGAGACCATGTAGCTACAAACATGCCCGTCTAACTGTAGAAAGCATTATAAAACACTATATAAAAGCACTCTTTGTTTTGATGAGAGGAGGGGAGAAGAGGAGGGGAGAAGTTTTTCCCTACTAAAAAAAAAAAATATTTGGCACTGAAACATAAGATTAAGTGATGTTCCTGCACAGTTCCAAAAAGCTTGATTTCTTGCAGCAGTCCAAGTTAGTTAGTCAAGCAGAATTTACTGGCCAATACAGAAAGCATCAATATCTTCTATTAATCCATATAGCCCTTCTGTTTCTTTAGCACTTTCCCTATGCTTATACCCCATTTTATGTTTCTTTTTCAGCTACTATCAATGATATGTGATAGACTTCTTTCGAAGGGACATGGCGGGCAAAAATACGAACAAAATGTTTTGTAACTGTTTGTAAATTGGAACACAAGCTGAGAAAAGCAGGTATTTGCCAACATTGTTTTATACCATATCTCCACCTTGCCATGTAGGACCTAGAATACTTGCAACATCATGTAGTCTTAAACAAGAGGATGGTTTTGAAATTACTAAGCTGGTTGGCAATTAATATAAGTATTTTTTTTTCTGTAGCTAACTAATATGTATCACTCATGCATAATTAATTTATTAAGGAGAATACGTAGACAATGAAGAAATAAAATACACAGCTAAATCCAAATCACCTGCCCACAAACACATATCTTGGCAGAACTTCCAGCAAAGTCAATGGGAGATTTGTACAAGATGATGGGACTGCAGAGTCGGGCTGAGAACAGCACAGTGCAGTCAGATTACGGGCAGACTCAGTAGATAGCATGCCTTAGCAGTTGGGTATTTTTGTTGTCTTCCCCTGTTTAAATATTAAATATCTCCAGGAACAGAATAAGTAGCAGGAACAGAATGGAGAATGAAAACTTCTCCCATGCAATGTCCTGAGAGAAGACAGTCCTGTCAGGTCTAACTTACTGGGTAGGATTTTGCCACAACTTATTACTGTCTTATTTTCTCCAAACCTAAAGCTATGGTGATGCATTTGGATCAGTTTATCAAGGGGATGATGGCATGTGGCACACTCTTTCTTTAAAAAAAAAAAAAAAAAAAAATTCCAGCTTGCCTTTTCATGTTTTTTTTCCCCAGCAAAACTGCCTTAGGTCCTCCCAGTCTACCATTTCAGCTGCAAAGTCAGCTTATCCTACCAATGACACATAACTTGTTATCTTTCTTTTGAAGTGGGAGACAAACTACAGAACTCCTTGCTTGAGAACAAAGTCTCTTTCCCTAGAATTTGTACCTTTTTTTCTGTTGTAAATGTTACAAAACTTTTAAAATAGAAATCTAAAGAGGAAAAAAAAAAAAAGGACAGAATTCTGCTCTTTTGTATTACATTAACCATAACGACCAGACCAGTAGGTCTGTAACAGACAAGAAGTCTGAAGAAAAAAATGCCCTACATGAAGTGACACTGCTTAGAGGAGCAATTTTGCTAKGTAATTAAGCTTAACTGAACAGAATGTTGCTACTGAGTATGCAGACAAAAACCACGTGCTTAAAGAATAAAAGATTCTATTTATTTTAAGCCAAATTTATGAGACAAAAAAAAAAATTGAACCTCATTTTTTAGTTCATCAACAACCTGCTTAGACATATGGTATACTGCCCTGCCTACCAGCAGCAATAGAAAGGATCAGTGAATGTGTTCTGTTAATCTGACTACTAACGTTGAGCCTAAGAGAAGTATTTTCATTAACCATAAATCTTTTAATGAAGATAATGATAAATTAAAATGAATGCACCGCTTACACAAACTTGTATGAAACTCTGACAGCAAAGGTAACAGACTGAGACCCAACAAAAACCCTCACTGAGTTCTTTACCAGGTGATTTGTGGTCTGAGCAAGCAGAATAAGAGAAGGAGGCATAGAGTGATGAAGAACCTACTACTTTCATACTCTGCAAGAAACTCACAGGAAGCCAGACAAATGTAAATCTCAGCTGCAGAACTCAACATAACATATGCAGACATCATAGGCATGCACACATGTATTTTATAGCACATATAGAACATAAACATGATCAGATAAACTGATGTTTAAACTGGTATATTATTTATATACCTTTGAAAGAACATATCACACACTGCAATCTAGGGGATTTCTACTGTCTTCTGGATTACAGGGCTTTCACGAGAGCATACTCACTCATGGCATGACAAATAGCCACTTAAAATGGGTAAGATAAACTCCAACATTGATCATAATCACAAGGTCCATCTTGTAAACTACAATATCCTAACACCAGCTAGCTCAAAGTGAGTAAATGCCACACTAGCAGTAGGCGTAAACCTTGCTCGTGAACTTCTGTCATTAATCCTTCACATGTACCAGAGCAAACAGCAAAGGTCTCGCAAAGGGGCAATCCCGTGACCCCAGAAGCTTACACCGTATTTCCTGCTGCCTTCCTGACACATCTTCTGATAATTTAAAGTCTTAAAGAAGCCATGCAAGACCATTCTCAATTTGCCCCCAAAGGAAAAATACTTTTGTTGCTACATAAAATCTAACAAGCACGCCATGCAAACATGCTAGGTATTTATGAATGTGACCATTCACAAAGACGAGAGTGGAAGAGAAAACAAAGACGGGAATAATGATTAGTGGTGAACACATAAAACTTTGCATGCTCATAACCTGCTGTGTTCTAAATTAAGCTTCAGTTTTGTTATGACTTAATACTAAGACTCTCAGATTCCAGGATTTACACTTTAAAAATAACTGCTGATTTTGACAATTTTCCCATATGAGTCTCGAAAGAAAAATTTTAAACTTTCAGAACAATTTTGCCTGAAAGATTTTTAAAGGAAATATTGCCATGCATCATATTGAATTCACTATTTAATTAAATCATATGGAGTGATCCAATCCTTTGTGGGAATGGAAGCACAGGAATTTGTGTTTCATGAAAGATTTCAAGGCTTCAATTTTATATTTGAATTCAGGATTTAAAAAGAAAGAAGTTGAAACTTAAGATGTCTAACTCTTCAAAATGCAGAGACATATTTTATTTTTAGAGTATTTTTTTAAACAAAAGAAACAGCTGTACTTGTAAAGACTGTCTATAACCTTGTAACACTCATCCCCAAAAATGTTATTACACAAACTGACTGACATTTCTACAAAACAGAAGGATATGAGTTGATCCCACAGACTCTATTGGATCAATTCATGAAAAAGAAAAATTTTTGATCTTTGTCTTCTTCATGATGGCCATACTTCAAACATGTTTAAGACTCTCTATGGCAAAAATATGGCCTCCAACTTCAAAAATAAAACCCACAAGGTTCACAGTGTATTCTAGGAATATAAGGGTCTTTCTGAATACCTTCTGAAAGATTCAGGCAAATAAGGAGCAATCAGAACCTGGTCTATATTCCTGAGAAGCCCTTACCGGGACGTTCATACAGAACTTGCCTAAGTACTAAAAATTCTACTCTGGAGACAACACAAACCATTTAAGAGGTGATAAAAGGTAGAGTAAGTCAGGGGACATCTAAAGGTGCCATTCCATATTCTACCACTCTAAGGATCCATCCCACTCCTCCCCACTTCCAGTGACGCACTCCCAATCCCTGAATTCCGCCAGCACTAGCATTTGCGCAAGGCAGTGAGTCAGAGCAAAGGTCTGATCCAGTGGAAAAATAACCTGCAAGAAATGCCATATCCTCTTTCAAACAAGTCATTTACCTGATTCAGCTGGCCATATACCCACATAAATACTAGTGTCAGCACAAAGGAAAGCATGAAAACTAGTACCAGGGGATGGAAAAGGGTCAGGACTACCCCATCTAGTGCTAAAATGCATATGCGATTGGACTGACCATGGAACTATGCCCTAAGTAAACATGAAGAGGCTTTCAGTAGGTCATAACAGAAATGTTAGGTTTAAATTTCTTGTCAGATTCCTTTGCCTTACTTATTCTATCTCCTTACGTGTTCTCCATTGCAAGGTTGATTTTCAGGTAAAATCTTATCTTTAGACCTCTCCTCGTGTGAGTGATGTACTACCATTTACTCCATTTTGAAGCTGACTCTTCCTTTTCCTATATCTTAAAACAGACATTTCTGCCTTAAAGAAAGCTGTAACTTAGAATCAAAGAGTGGTTTGGGTTTGAAGTGACCTCTGAAGATCATCTAGTCCAGCCCCCCTGCCATAGGCAAGGACATCTTTCACCATACCATATTGCTGAAAGCCTCATCCGACCTGGCGTTGAACACTTCCAGGGAGCGGTCATCCACAACTTCTCTGGACAACCTGTTCCAGTGTCTCACCACCCTTACTGTAAAAAATTTCTTCCTTATGTCCAATCTAAACCTACTCTCTTCCAGTTTAAAACTGTTCCTCCTTGTCCTGCTCTGGTAAAAAGTCTCTCTCCATCTTTCTTATAAGATCCCTTTAAGTATAAGTAGCTTATCAAATAAAAACTTCCAAGTTCACTGTGTAGACTTACATTGCAAGTCCATGACCTCTTCTGACAATCGCTTACTTTGCCTCTCCGAATGCTTCATATGAACAAATTATTAAATGTCAGCTGTGGATCCCAGATCCATATATCAGTCTACACTTACGGACATTTTACTAAGTAAAAAACTGGGGGGAGAAAAAAAAGCTTGACATTTAATAACCAAATCAGTCTCAGCCCTCCACGAATAAGAAAATGGAAGTTCAGTTTTAGTGGCTTGCCCCCTGCCTGAAGCTTTGAGTCTGTTGTCCCTGAGGACAAGTCTAATTGTCCCAGCCTGTTGTATGTTTAATGAAGAATGGAAAAAAAAAAACCAGCTTTAAGGAGGAAGTGATGGTAGGAAATACTAAAGGATGGTGCTCCCAACCTGCTTGAGGGAAAAAAACCACTTTTTTTTAGTTGGCTCCCCTAAGCACGACAGTCTTTTTCTTTATCTTACAGGACTACCTAAAGACTTTGCTAGCAACAGTGTTCAAGCTGGGAAAAAAAATGAGTACATTTGATTTTCCCGAAGGCTAAAATCAGTTTGAGGAGTTCCTGGAAAGAAAAGAAGGAAAAAAAAAAGAATAAAGAAAAAACTTGCTTTGAGGCTTGGGAAAGCTATTATCCTAATTTTGTGAGTCTGCAGCAGCTGTAGGGACCTTTTCCTTACTAAAGGCTTGACTCAAACTTTCAAATAACCATGGCAACCACACATGAATACATACTTTAGTGTTAGCATGTAATCACCAAGAAAAGTATTAAGGGCTTCTCCTTTCCACCCAAATTGAAGACCTGCAGTTGCCCTATCACGTCCTTGCTCCAGACCCCAGCAGCCAAGGCACCTGCCACCAGGTTAGCTCATGGCAGCCCCCCCACAACAGGGGGCTGGCAGTCAGACTGCCCACTCCAGAGGCATGTCCCCAACTGCTTCTTGACGGATCACAGAGCAAAGCAGAAACTGGGCTACTGGTTTGCCCTGTATCCCACTTGCACATGGCACCTTTCACCCTGAATACAGAGAGGATGCGAGCTGTGACCTGTAGACCCAAAAGGCTGCTGTGGCACAACGTACATGAGCACATGCATTGGGATCTGACTGGGAAGTATGCCAAACCAGTATTCCTGTAGCCCAAAAATTCCCCCATTTCATTCACCACTTCTGCAGCCTGGCTAGGTCTGTCCCAAGAACCTGTTCCTGCTCCCTCCTGTGCCGCCAGCAGTGCTCGCTGCTCCCTCCACGGCACCAAGCTGAAGCTCCCATGGAAGGTGTCTGCCCTCCACTAAAATTAGGCCCCCCTGTCAGCCCTCATCTACTGCAAGGAGCTCCTCAGTGAAAATGAAGGTGTGAGACGTACCTGGCCAACAGGTCCAACGTTTCAGAAGCACAGGTTAGAGGATTAAAATGCATTCTTGAATATTTGGAGATGGCAATCTATTTTGCTTTGCAGAATGTAATCCTATGGCACTTTCTTTATTATTACTTGAATTATAGTAATGGCACTTACAAACCTCAGGAGACATCAGACAGGCATGTAAAAACCTTGTCAAAAACATGCCTACCCACCAGGAGTTTTCTATATAAATCAGTAAGGCAATGAGGAGAACACAGAAACAAAGTTAGTTACACAGTGCAGCAAAAAGAGTGGCAGAGGCAACACCAGAAACTGAATCTCCTGAGTTTGGGTTGTTTCCTGAGTCCTGGGAAATACCCTACTGATTAGACCACTAAAATGAATTTTAATAAATGGTTCTGTGTATAACAGACTTACCTTTAGGTAGCATACATGTTATAACTAACGTAGAGTACATCCATAAGATACTTTTTATACTTAACAACATCTTGACCTGCAAATAAAGAACAAAGGAGTAAGTAGTTAGTATTGCATTGTGTCCTTATCAAGTGTTGTAACTCAGTACACCAATATTTGTCATTGATATTATAAGCAGTCATCTACTTTAAAAAGATGTACAGCAGGACAGTGAATAATTCTTAATACATTGATCTTCTGCCATTTTATTCACTGTTTTAAATTTATTCCCATACAGTGGTAGCAGTATATGAGTATAATCTGATGACTTCTTCCTGGTGTGGTGTTGCCAGTTCAGATCCAACCTCTGGGTAGTTTTATGTCCGTAATACAAACGACCCTGTCATTTAGCAACAGCTAACAACCCAGTTCATATCAGCAGGGGCTCCCATGACAAACTTCTCATGAATTTTGATGGTGAGTCAACGTCCACACTATGATCCTTCCCACCTGCAAGTAGGTTGCCAGATGACTTCCTGCTTTCAAGATTTCTCCATATAGTATTTGATGGTGGAAATTTGTTATAATGACTGTGTGTCCCTATCAAATACAGATTCGTAATGAGTTTCAGGTTATTGAGTCCAGAGTGATACTCAGACATGTCAGTTCCCCTTGGGTTTGCTTCACACTTCCTTTACAGGCTCCACCTTCTAACAGCTGAAAAGTTCTCCACATATATCATATGTACATAACAATATATTGCACGTTCATAATAGTATATCTTCATTTTTATTCCAGTTCTTAGTTACACAGGTTGAATCTGTAAATATCCCAAAAATTTCAAAAGTACGCTAACAAAAGCATTACAAGTCCCATAAATGTCAACTACTATAAAGGGTTCATAAATAGTCCGTCTTCCATATGTACTATCTAGCCAACATAAGAAATACCYTTCAGCAATAGTTTGTCAAACACTGCTGTTGAAAAATTTTTATCACAAAATCCTCGGTTTCCTGATATTGCTGTCAAAATATGCTACTTGGGTTCTTTACTTGGGCAAGTAACCTGAACTGATAGTTTTTTCCTGTCCAAGAGAGATTACAGTTGAACTGCTTTAAGGAACACTGGAACAGAGATGTAATATACATCTGTGTTATAACTATGGAACTTGCATTGCACATACGTATTTTAGCATTTTTTACAATAGCATTTTAGTTCTTTAGTATTTACATATAATGCTTTAGGGTTAAAACATTAACTAATACATTCAAAAACCTCCACAAGGTATACTGAACACAATAGCAAGACACATAGAGAAACACCTTCAGAAAACTGCTGGTGACGTGTTCAGTCTCAGCAAAGTTTTCTCCACAGCTTACAGCTGCAGCCCAAACTTCACATGAGTCTGTGTGAATTGGCATCTATCCTGTAGCGGCTGAACAGCTCAGAAAAGATGCAAAACATCTCAAACCAAGCCCTTCCAATGAGGCAATCTCTAACGTAACAGCATCATGTTAAAAATTCCCACCCAAAAGGGCTGAAAACCCAAGAGCTTTTCATTCCCTATATGTGGATGACCAGAGGCGGCTGGTTGCACTGGGAAACATATGCTGCAACCTATTCCCAGGGCGTGGAGGAAAGAATACAGCTGCTTTCCGCAGAGCAGACTGCACGCTGCCAAAGACGCCCCATCTCTGCTTCAGCCSTTCAATAGAGCTCAGTGTATAATGTGATATCACTTATTTTGCAATATTAACTTCATGGAATTTGCACTTTTTATGACTGAGTCCCAAACAAGAACCGGGACTTCTTTGACTTCATTCAGTTTGAGCCCTATTTGCCATAAAACTTTTTCTGAAGACTCTAACACATACTCCCAACACCATCCAGCCAGAGTTTTATCTCTCCCTACATTTACGCAAGCCAAACTGTACATGGAGAAAACAAAAGGGGCTATTTAATAACTAACTTTAAAAATCTATACTGTGCCCTGGTATACTATGTATGCCCTAGTAATTCCCTGTAGAAGGTTGTTATGAATGAGGAGGTTGCACAGGATAAAAGCTGCAGACATCGAAGTCATTTTAATGCAATGGACCAGCTCTGAAATACAGACAGTCACGTGTTTGCTTAGATAAACACTGAAATGATCCTCATTATTACACAACATTTTAAAAAAAAGAGAGGTCATGCTGAGCCTACAGATGTGCACAGACTAGAAGGACCTTCAAGCAACCCTTGTATCCTGAAACTGCTGGAAGCCTCAAGCACCAAAACCACTGCAGGCTAGTTCCTTCAGTAACACAAGCACTCTGAAGAGAGCAGAAAAAAAAGACTGACAGACTTGTCCACCTTCAAAGGCGGTGAATGCTGGACCCGCCTGCAAGACAATGTGAAAGCTCTGGCCCCTGTGAAAGCAGCGTGGCTCCAGACCTTCTTTTGAGATGTTCTGTCCACATGTGTTTCCCATGCATCACACACTGGCTACATAAACAGCTAAACAAAGATCTAGAACAAACTGTTTACAAGTGTAGCTTTCCATGTTTACCCATATGCTTTATCTCCCTCCTCCCCCAGAAGGCAACCTTGGCTTTTGCGACCAGAAACAAATGAATCGAAGAAATTTGCCAAGAAAAAGAATAAAGGATTTTCTTTTTCCTAGAAGACGTGAGTGCTGCACCTAAACAGGGCTGGTTGCATGTCGCAACCACCACCTGCTCCACTGCACCGGTCCTGACCAGGAGTACTTGCGTAGTTGGCACATGCCAATGGGAGGCCCGTTGCCCTCAGAAGCTCATTGCAATACTGTCATGACAAGAGGTGGTATAACTGCTTCCACATTTGGTAAGATGACAAACCCTGCTGCTATGCTCAGAGCCAGCTGAGAGCTCTGAACGTGAGCTTCTGCCCTACACTACAAGTCCAGAGTACAGGGAGGACCTCATCTTCCCATTCGTCTCCACTTCGCACACAAACACAGAGCACTGATCCTCCGACGTTGTGTTGGGGACTGCATTACAAATGAAATTTGAGGAATCTTGTTGAAAAAAAACTCACATCTTCAGCTTCCAGTCACTAAACACAATACCTACACCCACAATGAAATATGAAAACAGAAAAACAACTGTGGAAGGATAATTTTCAAGATCTCCTGCGACTGCTGAACTCAACCATTGGTACAGAAAAGAGCATTCATACTTAGCCTTTTACTGAGTAGTGCAGGAATTACAACTGCTGCACCAAGAGCTCGGATAGCTCAAAAAAATTGCACTGTTTGAGCATGGAGCTTAATATGAGACACCTGCCAAAAATCCCCACCCAACTCTCAGAAAATCATCTCTCAACCTTTTCTTTTTCTAAATCTCCTCTACCCTGAGGTTCTTACTCAAGCAATGAAAAACGTTGAGGGAAGGGTCCAATTTTCAGCCCTTAGGCTCATGAGCATGATTTCCACACAACCCTCCATGCATGAGGGTTTTCACACTCTGGCCCTTGGTGGGCTCCCATAAACACTCCTGGGTTACTGAGTGCTGTTCCACTACAGCTGCCAGAATTAAATGTGCAATTACCCCTGCCACCCTCTCCAAACGACAGCGTGCGTAGATCATAACGGCAGTACCTCGCTCAGCCCCCCAGGGCAGCCTAGCTTAGGAGAAAGCAGAGCTCTGCAGACCTGGTACCAGCAATCCTCCTCAAGAGCCACCGGCAAGGCAGAGGCTGCTGCTTAGATCTAGCGCCCCGATTCCCGTTCAGTGATGCCCACACTTCCAGGCCACCGCTATCAGATGTGACTGCTCCTGCCTCCTCCCCTTTTGCTGGGAGAGGCTGCAGCTGACTGTGCTCCCCTGTAGCCTCCTGAGCAAAATCCCTGCTCTAAAACTGGTTTGTATTTCCCACTCCCGCACTCTACAGTTTACAAAGGCCTCTGCTGGCTGGCTGCCGTACTGCCCCTAAGTCCACTGTAATTAGCCAAAATCCTTCTAACCATACCTTTTTTCATTAGGTTTTTTTTTTCCCCCTTGGTATCACTACACCTAGAGTAAGAGAAAGCCGTAATACTATGGACAYAGTAAGAAAATCCTGCCAACTCAAGACTGCAAGACTTGAGTAAGTGTTTAATTTCCACCTTCTGTTAAAGAAGTATCTCACTTAATGTGACCAAACTTGGGTTGCCTGCTGGCTAGTTTCCAACTGGACTGATCCATTTTATTAGGAGCTACTACAGGCAGACTGATCTACAGTAGTAATTTGCACTACATTTTTAAACTGCATACAGCCCTGAGCACAGCGTCTTTTAACCAAAAGATGCCAAGTCCTTGACAAACTTCACATCTTTAAAAACTAGCAGCAGAGGTTCTCTCTGTGGGGAAAGAGTAGGGCTCCTATTTTTGCAGGCACTGCTACCTTCCTTTACCACAGCAAAAACTCGTAGGAGCAGTAAGTTCTGATCAAATTCCAGCTCGTGTTTAGTTTACAATGTAAGCTTGATCTCACACCAATGCTATTTTAATTTAACCAGATGGGAGAACATCATGTCTCTCTTTCTGTTTTAAACTCCAGGTTAAGACAGACAGTGAATTGTGCTGGTGTGGAGCAGACTAAAATCTACCATCCAAAAACCATTCCCAATTTCTCTGAAGTTGGGACAATAAGAAATTAGCTACTTTCATAGAGGTGATGCTGTCTTTAAAGGCTGCAGCTTCTCAGGTCACACTGAGATTGATTCAGCACATGCTCTACAGCGGTATTGTGAAAGCTGGACACATTCCTTAAACATGTAAAAAGCAGCCTCTGCCCATTGACCCTCCTTGCCTCCATAGTGAAATTCAGGTTCAAATAAAAACATTTTTAAAAAAAAGGGGGGAGGGGGAGGGGAGAACCCTAACAGAACCTGGCACTRGAGAAGTGAATTGGGGTTGCTGCTCCTACTAATGGGCAAAACAGTAAATTACACAGCTTTCCAGTGAAACCCCAGCAAGCTAGAAATGACTGATCCCAGACGTAGCACACCTTTTGCTACCTCCCGAGCTCTGCCTGAAACCTTCACAGCAGCTATCCCCTCTCAAATGCACACAGTCTGCACTTTCTTTCGCTTTTGCAGTCCTTTGATCCTTTTATGCCATCTGACTGTTAATTGCTGACATGTATCAACCTCACTGTAAGGGCTGCCTAATTAACTTTGCCAGTTTCACCACGTCTCTGCCATGTGATTAATTAGCCCACTGTGCTGCCACATGGCAGACTTGGCCAGCATCTGATTCATCAGTGGCGTCTGCTTAGCCCATTATCACTTGCAAAGGTTCTCCTAAGGCCTCCAAGAAGGTCCTAGGGGCATCTGCATCATCTCTTCCTCACCACCTCCAGCACCAGCAGCCATAGGGGGAACTCTTCCCCACGTTGAAGCCTCAACAGGCGAGCGGCACTGCCTCCGGCCCCAAGCRCAGGCAGAGGTGTAGACGGGAAAAGTGACCAGAGCACAGCGTGTTCTGGCGCTCCTCGCTCTGGCAGCTGCCGAGAAGCTGCTGCCTGAGGACATCCCTCCCAGGCCTGCGCTAATTTATGCCAGAAGTGGCTGTGGGCTCTCAGCCTCACAGAGACAGAGTGGAAAACTGTCGGAGGCAGCGCATGGAGCGAGGTCCCAGAGCTCGCGTGCCTGCGGAGCCATGCGCACCCCGGTGCTCCTTCCAGCATCGCCCCAAACGCAGGCTCTGCCTTCTCGCCTGCCAGCCTGCCTTCCAGGATGGCAGTGGACCTCTTCTGCCCCACCTCTCCCCAGCACCCACACCACCTGCACGGTGAAGGGAGCAAGAGGAGCAGCAATGGGAAAAAGACATAAAGATGCAGCTCACGGCGCCCGCGGGCGCGACTCCGCACCACCATCGCGGGGCTCAGCACAAGGACCGGTGTGTTGGCTGGATGAGGGTTTCCTCAGCGCGTCTTACGGGCTCGTCCAGCGTCGGTGTTAGCACTGCACGCTCAGGAGGCTGCGGRTGCTCTTATCCCCTCAGCCGGGCCCCCGCGGCGGTGTCCCGGCGGGGACCAGCGCCCCCGGGCCCGCCTCACGCCCTGAGCCCGGGGCGCTGAGAGGGCCCGGCCGGAGGCGGGAAACCCGCCGGTCCCGCCCCGCTGTCAAACACCACGCGACGGGCGGCCATCGACGGTGTCGGTTCCCGCGTTGGTCCCTCGGGGAGCACGAGGAACAGCCCGAAACGCCGCGGCGACAATTTTTTAAAATTATTTTTATTATGACGATGATTTCCCCCCCCCCCC